>JAWZYV010017823.1:0-247500 GCA_038373885.1 Cheiracanthium punctorium | reverse complement strand
CACTTGACGGCACTGTAGCAAATCATTACTTTATTGAACCACTAGATGGCCCTGCAGTGTATCACTTATTGACTGTGCAAATAATCGCTATGAAAATAGGTATACATAGATATTTGAACACGGGGAAGAGTTTGGCGCTATCCATTTTCCTATAACTTGCCACTAGATGTCGCGTCAACACATGAACTTCACGACTGTCCAGCCGATAGTCATGAAAATTCGTATACATCGATATCTGAATGCGAAAAATATTTTCGCCGTATCCGTTTTGCTAAAACTCGCCACTAGATTGCGCTACGCCGCATGGCCTTCTGCACCGTTCAAACGATTGACTTGCAATTCGGTATGCATGATTATTGGACACAATATAACGCGATATCTACTTTGCTATATGTGTTTATTACAATGAATAGTAATCACCACAAATCGTAATATCAAAAAGTCCATTCATTCCCGTGCGAAGAACGGGTACTTCAGCTAGTATATATATATATATATATATACAGTGGCGGCTCGTCATTAAGGGCCAGAGGGGCCTGGCCCCACAGAGTAACCTTCTTCTAAATCAAAGATTCTTCTCATTATGTAACAAAGTGTGGCTTTTAATTATTTACGTTGATTGAAAAAATGCACCCATTTTACTATATTTTAATACTATCCATTAAAAAAAGATACTAACTATTTTTCCCTATATAAACCATAAACGGGCCATTGGTGGTGGTTTTTCTCCGTTTACCGGATTGACGTATTTGACAATGAGCACACAAGCTATATTGACGCGCCATTCTTTCAAGCCTTATTTGACGCTGTCTTTGGGCCCTTAGGGCCCTCGCATGGTAATTTAAACGGCTCGGCTGTGCTGAGAAACTTCGCCTATCAGTAACTATTGGTGAAATTTTCCGCTCAGGAGGAAATCATTTTTTACATGCGTGGTTTAAAGTGCAGTCAGATTTGTTACTGTTTTGTTTTCTTGATTTACGAAATACGATGTGCAAATGTATATTATATGTTAATATTGATTTTAATATAAATAAATCATTTAAAAATTATGAACAAGAAGCTGTAGAAGACAAATACTAAATAAAAATGAAACGTCGCCTTTTGATTAGTAATAGAATAAACTTTTCAATATTAACATAAGTGGGTAAAAATAACAAAAGTTGTATAGTAATTTTGATCATAATTTGCAGTTGAAAAATTTTAAAATTCTGTCCCCGGCACAGCCAGCTGTCGTCAAAAAAGGGTCTCTAAATCTGTGGCACGCGATGAACGTTTCGATCGTCCGCATTCTTGCTGGTAATCAAGTCAAGCGATGGCAACGGCTGCAGTTTTTTCAGCATTGGGAAAGGGTTGCGCCTCAAAGGGTTAAAATAACGTGAAACTGATATGTATTTCCCTCCGCTTAGCGTTTTGGGCTCTTTGATGTCTATTCAAAGTTAGTATCACACGAAAACTATTCCCAGAATTCGGCAGCTGAATGACGAAACACTTCGAAATCATGCCGTTTCTCTCATAGAAGTGTTGAAGTCAGAAATATGTTAATCTGATCGGACGAAAACTTTTAGCAAGCATGTTTAACACTGTAGGAAGGTAAAGACACGAGTGATATAGATATCTGTTTCTGAAGTTTGTGTATTTTCACAACAAATTAAATCTTTTGAAGAAACGCAACTTATTTCAAGTTCCTGAGGAATAGTTTTAAATATGCCTTAGTTAATTATATACCATTAATTTAGAGTATCGAATTTTTACTTTTGTTAATTACCTTCACAAACTATACATTGAAAAGATATAAATATGTGCAAGCTATGAGAATTTCAGTGACAAATTTCTTAGACTTGCTAGATTGGCATATTTTATGCCATTTATTCATTTTCATTGATGCACAGTGAGTTCACTATTTAAAAAATAGGATATGTTTGGTCATAAATAATGTTTGATAAAGTATATTAATTTCTTTTACCTTGTTTTATATTTAAAACAAGGTTATTATTACTTTTTATAACCCCACTTGCGACCCATTTTAAAAAACCTTTAAGGAAGAAAAACAGCTCTTAATAAAGTTTAATATTTTTTCCTTTAAAATTAATATAGTTATAAAAAATCTTTTCAGGTGTGCATGTGGATGAATGGATTGCATAAAGTTAACACAAAAATTTCGAATGTTTAAAATTCTAAATAACAGAGAAAACTGCCCATGAATACAAGAATGATTGTTTTTATAGCCATTTTACCTCACGATACTCTAGATTTAAAAAATAACGTTTAGTTTGCTGAACTAAAGAATCTCCAGCTTGCGTGTATACAATTTTATTTTATCTTTAAAATTACGTGTACACAATTTTATTTTATCACTTTTATGTATATATAATTGTAATAAAAAATGTCTCAAAAATTAAAAATGAACTTTGTATCGTGTTGATTTACTTTTCCTGGATACTGATGTGAAAATTGCGCATGTATTTTTACAAATATTTTTTTAACAGGAGCAAATTACGCAAAATATATAGAAAGTGATATGTTCACGATGAGGAAACTAGAACTGCTGACTAAGGTATATTTCAAGCATGTAGAAATAAGATCTTCTGGCATCAGTCTCTTAGAAAATAGCTATTTAAAATTTTGCTTTACATACGAGAAGCGTTAATTTGCATATTCCGTTACTGATAATTTTTTTATACTGCTTACTCGGAGACGAATATGTCATGAAAGTTTCTTACATGACAAGGATAATTTTCGTCTCAAAGCAGATTTTCGCTCAATGATAAGCTAGTTATTATATTTAATATAAATTTTTTTGGTGTATACTTACCTATTGTGAAGTATTTGACATGACAGTCAATATATTTAGAACCTTTATATAACTTTTCTATGGATTATACTTTAAAATATTAACGAGAAAATAGACAGCGAAATTTCCAATTTCTTTAATAACTTTTTTGTACCTATTTGTTATTATGCTTTCTGACAAATTTCGTTCAGATTTTAACAAGTGCAATTTTATATATGAGATTAAAATAGAAACACACTATATGGACAAAAAAGTGTTAGAGGAGAATATGAGAATACGGTAAAATGGTTAGAATTATAAACGGTATTTCATATTACCCTCCGTTCCTTTACATATTGTCATTGAACAGGTTTTCTTTTTTTTTCATTCTTTTTTTTTTTAACTTAGAGATTTCTCCAAACGGTCCTACATAAAGATTTTTTTACAGCGCCGTTTCAAGTTATAATATTATAAAATTAACTAGGGTCACTAATAATGAGATCAATAGCGTAGCGAGAAATTTTTCGTTGGGGGAGGGGGGGCTTGCGGCAACCACAACTCTTATATATGTGCATGTATATATATACGTGTGTGTGATTAGAGATGGAAGAAAAAATACATTTTTTAATGACAAAAAAAATCCTCATGGGGGGGGGGGTTCTAATCTCCACCACCCCGTGGCTACGCCACTGAATGAGATGAATAAAACTTTGTATAAAAATATACTTATTTCCACTGGACGATCGCGTTGGCAGAAAAAAATATTCAGCCTTCTTCAGTAGTTAACACACCGAGCGGCAATATAGTGGGAACTGAAAGGTAAACAAAAAAGGACGTTATTTGTATACCTTTCACTGATAATTGTGGGAATTGTTTGTTTGTTTACCTTTTAGTCCCCACTATTTTTCCAAATGGTATGTTGACTACTGAAGAAGGCTGAATATTTTTTCGACCGAAACGATCGTTCAGCACTTTTTTATGCGTGTTACTATACAAAGTTTTATTTATGTCGTCTTTCAAAACACCAGTTTCCTTTTGAGTGTTTTTTGTTACTAATTAATGTTAGGAAATTAACAGAGTTAGAAACTAACTAGATAAACTAACTGAAATAACTGAGATTTCTTTACGGCTGCCAAAAATGTGACACCATAGTAAAAAATTGCGCAAGATTGATAAATCCTGTCACAAAATTTACTTTATATTCGCAATTATCTTTTCTGAATAGCCCATCGAGATGACATATTTTGACACTTTTCTCGAGATTAAAATAAACTATTTCCTCCAGCTGAAACATGAATGATTTAAACATTTAAATTCAGCATTTTAGATTCCGCAAAAAATATTTTTTTAGACACCAGCATAATCTTTTAATTGCTTTAATTTTTCAAATGGAAGATTTGTTATTGCAGTGTAATACAAAGATGACTATACTTTGTTAATCATAATTTCGTGTACATTAAATTAAAATTGTTATAGTCATCATTTTTTCAAAGGGTGGCTTACAAACTATATGTACGATAAGTAATCTTGCTAATATATCTCACAGTAAGTTCAACAAAAGAACGAACCTGACATTTTATTTATTTATATACTAGCTGAAGTACCCGTTCTTCGCACGGGAATGAATGGACTTTTTGATATTACGATTTGTGGTGATTACTATTCATTGTAATAAACAGATATAGCAAAGTGGGTATCGCGTTATATTGTGTCCAATAATCATGCATACCGAATTGCAAGGACATCGTTTGTACGGTGCAGAAGGCCATGCAACGTAGCGCAATCTAGTGGCGAGTTTTAGCAAAACGGATACGGCGAAAATATTTTTCGCATTCAGATATGAATGTATACGAATTTTCATGACTATCGGCTGGACAGTCCTGAAGTTCAAGTGTTGACGCGACATCTAGTGGCAAGTTATAGGAAAATGGATAGCGCCAAACTCTTCCCCGTGTTCAAATATCTATGTATACCTATTTTCATAGCGATTATTTGCACAGTCAAGAAGTGATACACTGCAGGGCCATCTAGTGGTTCAATAAAGTAATGATTTGTTACAGCGCCGTCAAGTGGCGAGTTATAGCAAAATGGATAACGCCAAAATATTCTCATTGTTCAAATAGCTATGTATACTGATTTTCATAGCGACCGTGTTCAACTAACTATGTATACCAATTTTCATAACGATCATTTGCACAGTCAAGAAGTGATACACTGCAGGGACATCTAGTAGTTAATTAAAGTAATGATTTGCTACAGCGCCGTCAAGTGGCGAGTTATAGCAAAATGGATAACGCCAAAATATTCTCATTGTTCAAATAGCTATGTATACTGATTTTCATAGCGACCGTTTGAATGGTCAAGAATTTGGCCTGCTGCAGCGTCATCTAGTGGCGAGTTAAAATAATAATGCATTGCAGTGTCATCTAGTGGTGAGTAACATCAAAAGGAACGCAGTTAGAATATATTCTTCGTGCTCAAATGTGTAAGTATAAAAAATTTTATGCCGATCAGTCGAACGGTATAGAAGTTGATGCTTTGCAGCGCCATTTAGCGGCAAGTTACAGCAAAATGTATAGTGAAAAATATTCTCCGTGTTCTAATATTCGCGTGTACTAAATTTCATCGAAATCGGTTGGACGATATTCGCATAGCAAACGGCTAAACGGAATAGAATTCAACGTTGTGCTGCTGCACCAAGTGGCAAGTTAAGGAAAACGGATAGCATGAAAACCTTCTCCATCATAAAAGACTTAGGTGAACCAAATTTCATCGTGCAACGGTGCTCAACGGTGCTGGAGTTTTTCAACCTCATAAACACATACCAACATTCATTTTTATCTATAACCAGTGTTATTATATATACCAGTCTCAAATAAAATCCAGTTCCAAATCTAAGCCTCGCCAAAGTGCCAACATACGCCATTTTGCAAGCGTTTTTTCAGGGAATCATTCGAAGCATTGACTTAGCAGCAATCAATATGGGAAATGGTTCGACCGCCAAAGAGTAAGCACGCATTTATTTGAAAATTGGAATCCCTTAATACAGCCGAATTTTTTTTAAAATTATCAACTATAATGTGTTTTATTCATCGTTACTCCGATGTACTAAATGAGAAGATTTCAATTTTCTGAAATTTGGCGGAATTTCCCCAACTTAAATCAATGTACTCAATTGGCGAGAATTCTGAAGTTAGATCGCTTGAAATCCCTTAATAACTGCATTATTTCTTCACGGATTATTAAAATTTAACGCTGTATTCTAATAAAACCTTTGCACTTGTTTTCAAAAATCTATTTCCTTAAGCTCTCAATAAATTGCGCCAAGCCGAAAACTGTGCAAACCGCTAGAACTCACTTACTCAAAATTCATATTTCAGCCATTTTATTATTTCGCCAAACTAAAAAAATTTACACATTAGCCTCGGAAATCTTCAATTCTTATTGTTTTGCGTGTAAAGCATTTCATTCCTGCTCTGATTTCCCATGCACAGGATATTATAATTTAAAAAAAATAACCTTACAAATATAAACTAACAAAAAAAATCATTATTATTCTTTTATTTTTACTTTGAGAATTTAAAACATTTTATTCGGCAAAATCGCCACACATGGCAACCACGATCCTTATTTCACACTTTTTTCACTACAGGGGTTACAAGTACGGAAAGATTTTAGCGTGAAGAGCATAAAAAATCTCTTAAATTCCGGGAACGGTTGGACTTTCAAAGTTTTAAAGTGGACTACGATTTATTCTATATTATTTTACATATCTGTGCTAAATTTCAGGCCGATAGGTCCATTTTTGTGGATTTGTATACGAACGACATTTTATTCGGCAAAATCGCCACACATGGCAACCACGATCCTTATTTCACACTTTTTTCACTACAGGGGTTACAATTACGGAAAGATTTTTGCGTGAAGAGCATAAAAAATCTCTTAAATTCCGGGAACGGGTGGACTTTCAAAGTTTTAAAGTGGACTATGATTTATTCTATATTATTTTACATATCTGTGCTTAATTTCAGGCCGATAGGTCCATTTTTGTGGATTTGTATACGAATCAAATCCACAAACAAACAAACAAACAAACAAACAAACAAACAAACAAACAAACAAACAAACAAACAGAATTTCATTTTTATTTATAAGATTATTTTACATATCTGTGCTTTATTTCAGGCCGATAGGTCCATTTTTGTGGATTTGTATACGAATCAAATCCACAAACAAACAAACAAACAAATAAACAAACAAACAAACAAACAAACAGAATTTCATTTTTATTTATAAGATTTAAAACATTAAAAAAAATCTTTGCCCTTACACTTTCAAATGATGATTCATGTTTATTTCGGTGAGAGACAATAAATAGAACGGTCTGAACTTTTTGCAGCTTTCTACAGATTTAACATGCATACTCGTTAAAAAGTTCTCAGAACACCCCTGTAGGCAGATACCCTTCATGTAGGCTTGCTTGCCATAACACAAACAACGAAGAAAAAATCGAATAAAAAGCAAACTTGTTTGTAACACATAGTAAAAGGTGAGAATCTGAAATTTTGCAATGTGATTTACTTATTATTAAACCACTTACTTATTGTTTTGTACTCGCGAAAACATAAATGTATATTTAAATATGTAAATAATAATAATAATAATAATAATAATAATAATAATAATAACAATAATAATGATGACAATAATAATACCAGATTGTTATTATTGTGGTGTTTTATTGTGGAGCCCTGAAAAACATGAAATAAAAATTTTATTTTGAAACGGCAAGCTAAAAAATTAAAAAAAATCAGCACTAAGTAAATTTTAGATGAAAATATACATATTTCACTTTTGCAACAGATAAAAAAAATAAGTATTCACAATAATTTTTAAAAGCATTCGATACCATTATTCTTAATTATTAGCTTTTGTATACGTATTTGTTAACCTATAAATTTGAAAGGTCAATTGCAAATCCATTTGTGCTATTTTTTTCCGTGACTTGCTAGCGTATGTACTAAACTAGCATTACTACAACAAGTAGGTATAACAAAAACAACTAGGCGTAGAATGCTGAAATATTTTATTTTAAATTGTTACTATAATATTTAGTTGAGTACTTCTATTTGATTGCGATCGACTGAGTACAGCTATTCTTGAGCCAAATTTGACGCAAAAAAGTTTATGAACCTAGCTTGGTGATATATCTTATATTTTGACAGACATATGGACGCCCATAGTCAGGAAGACGGAAAAGACCATGCCCCCTCCCTCAGGTTCCAGAAGAAAACATATATTACCGTAGTATTTTACTTATTAGTATAACGTACATGCGGTTTGCCCAAAAATTTTGTATCGTTCTCGGACAGGACCTCTGACTATGGGCGGCGGCAGCCATGGGGAAGGGTGGGCAAATGTCCACCCTTCTGTTGGGAAATCATATAAAATTATAAATAAATATACAAAATTTGAAATCTTATTTTTTTTAATGTTAAAGCAAACCGTAATTTTACTTAATTTAATTACAGAGTAAAAACATGCAAAAATGATATAACGCGTGTTTATGTATGCATGCGTCGTGCTCTGACATTTTGGCCACCCTTATAAAAAATCCTAGCGGCGCCCGTGTCTCTGACTTGCCCCCTCCCCCTCTACAAATAGTTATATGGATGCCCATGGTCAGAAATCTCCATGAAGTTTAGCATTATTGAAACACCGCATTTCAATTTCAGATAAGTTTGAATGAACGAGTCCAATTACGAGTTTTTCGGAAACCTTTTGAAAGCATGTGGGCATAAGGAAGTGATCGTAGTTATTTTTATTTATTTATTTTGTTTTGACGAAACATAAAGATGAAGAATTTGCATGAAGAATTTGCGTCTACTATGAAGCAATGACATGTCTCATTGTAACCTCAAATCAATGTAACTTCACAATGCTTATTGTGACCTAAAAGACAAAATAACTAAAAGAATACTGTATATTGGTATAATAAAGAGGTTTAATAAAGAATACAACACGCATTACAGTTATTCAAAAGAAAGTAGTAGATGACAGGCCCATGAGGTTTTTGGAGTCAGTGGCCAGATAGATAGCCAAAGTTGTTCGTGTTGTGATGTTGCAAAGTGTTACTAAGGCCCAACCTTTACTATTTTATGTAAGTGTATTTTAAATAGTTATGCACGTTGTGTTTATTTTAAATTTCGATATCAATTATGAAAGAATTGGTTGAAAAAAGTATATTTTATACAAAAAAATCCAAATCAAATTTAAATTCTTTAAAAAATATATATTAAGATTTAAATAAATATATCAAAATTCTGAAAAATTTTAAATATAGCTCTGAATCATTAATGTTTTGTGTTTCGTTAGTAATCAGTTTATGACGTTATTACATCTAGAGCTTTTATGCATACTCCTTCACATAAAACTTTTCTTTTAATTATGCAATACATACAGTAAGAATGGATTAGGACTTAAAAAAACTTTACAATCCTTGAATACAGGAAATTTTACATTGCAAGGTTCTAAAAATGACTTTCCACACAAGTTTCATAAGCTAGACAAATTTATTGTGTATAAGACAACATAATACATATTTTGAAGCCTCTTCGAAATATATATTGTGTTGTCATTAATGTTGTCTTATTTATTCAAAAGACTGCGCATTTTACTGAGTGGGTTTGAATGAAACAAAGACTAATCGCAATAGATGGAGCCACTGTTTTATGTAAGAAAAGCAAACGGATGTTAAGAGTAAAAATTACGCAATTGTTTTTCTATTTGTTTCATATTTTAGTTTGTTTTCACTATGAATGAAAGTCTAAATCGGCATGTTTGCACCATGAACTTCACGGTCTCTGGTTGCGCGTGTTCAGTTAAAAGGAATGGGATTGCAAGACAAAATTAAATTAACTAATGACTTAACACTTTCGAACCATGCTTTCACAGTCCACAACTGAGGGTAGTAAATTACTAATAATATAGTACAGAAAGGATGATTTAATTTATGCACGTAAAAACAACTCGAAAACCTAATAATTGTTGTCTTTATTTTAATTTTTTAATTGCATATTTAATCTCTACTCTCAAAAGAAAAATTACTTAATTCAAAGAGAAACAAACTATTTAGCCAATTCTGAAAGGGTTGAATACTAGCTCCCTAACAAATATATTATTGATAGATGTAATAAAGGAAATACTGAATTATTCCTCAAAGCTTGAAATATCTATTTTTAAACTGCAAGACGATATGATTTGTTAGAACATGAGCGAAAAATTACTGCCCCAATTTTCATTTACTTTTATTTGAAATATATGGACTTAATAAGAGCTATAGTACTATCGTCTTAATTTTTCTAACCAAACCATTTTTATCATTTTTGACAGCCATTGAAAAGTGCTTTAAGTCTGTATATATTTATTTTCATTTCTCTGAGCCTTTTTACGATGAAAGGCTGAAATTTTGTATATCACCTAATTCATATGAGGTATACTTTACTCTTTGAAATTTCTTTGTACGGAGGCCGTATCAAAGTACATACTTTGCTTTAGATTTAAACTGCAGAAAATTTTTACCGATATCATAAAATTACGGGGGCCGTGTAAAATATATATATATATATATATATATTGCTTCAGATTTAAACTGACGAAAATTTTTACCGATATCCTAAAATTATGTACCTTTTATGAACTTTTTTTACTAAACTTTTCAATTTATTGCATGTTTTGTACATATTTATAATCAATATTTAAGGGATAAAAGCCTAGGTCGCTCTTTTTCAAATACTCTGTACAAATGTATATAAATATATATGTGTGTGTGTGTGTGTGTGTGCGCCCACTTTTTGTTTACCCCATCTCTAATGTTTTAGCATTTATATTCTTATGTTGTATATAAAATCTGATTATATTCAGTCTTCATATTGAAATTAGATGTGTTTGAAAGAATAAACTACCGAGTAATATTGTATAACACAAAATAAATAAATAAATTTCTTATTTTACTTTATATTACATTATTTCTTTAACAAAATACCCTTGGGAGTTAGCAATATTTCATCGAATACTTATCATGCTTTATCATGCTTTATCTCAACAAAATTCTTCTTCAAAAGAATTTATTCAGCAACGACAGAAATGCAAAAATATCATGACATAGAAGACGGCCCTAGGAATGGAAGAGGAATTTCCTCCGTCAAAATGTAAAGTCTATGTTATGTTTGCTTTTTCACTTTTTTCTTTTATTGTGCCGATTTCAAAGTGTTCTTGCCTGCCACACTCGTGACAAGAATTTCTTTTGGAGTGAAAGTCCTATGCACTTTTCACTTTTCGAAATCATTTTAATATTATGCAGAATGAAAAGGAATGGGATACAGTGGCAGTCTTCGGCTGTTTCCAAGACCGTTCATTGCCGAAAATTGATATTTCAAACAAAAATGCGCCGAATCCTAATATACAGAACAAAAGAGTATGGAATTTTATTTTGTTGCATGTCCTGCATTTTTGCACATTTTTTTTTTCTTAAAGAATCGTTTGATTAAAATAGAAGAGTTAAAAGAATCTAAATAAAATAAAGTAGAACGAAAAGTACACTGTTAATAGAAGTTGTTCAAGATTCACCATACAATAAACCTAAATTAGCCGCAGCCTTTCAATGGAAAAACATTGAGCCATGGGTTTTGGTTGAACGATGATTTGGTTCTTTGATCAGTTTAAGCACCGAATAAATCATGATTCAACATTTCTATAGAGAAACGTCGAACCATGATTTGGTGCTTAAGCTGATCAAAGAACCAAATCACAGTTCAACATTTCTTCATTGAAAGGTGCCAGCAAATTTAGCTCTATTGGTGAAATGTTGAACTATTCTTATAAATAGTGTAAAACAGAAAGAATTATTAAAAAACTAAAGCATAAAGAATCAAAATTCAACCTAAGTTTTTAAAATTCAATGGTGGCCGAATATTTTTCTATTTCACTTCAGCATGTAAGATAAAACCCCTAATTAATAAAATAAATGTTATAATTCATTTCTAAGGTACGAATTAGAAACGTTTGAAAATCTATCAACTGACTGTTAAACAAAAGTTTAGAAACTTTAATCAAAAATCTACTGCATGAAATAGAAACTCAGTCATGGAACTTTTATTCTAAAAATGATTTATAAAAGCCCTAAGATTACAAATAATAATTAAAGTTTCTGAAAAATCATAAGTAGGCACTTCGAACTTTAAAAGACAGTAATTATATTCCAGGGACGTACAATGAAAATACATGGCGAAAATGTGGCGTAAACAACCGACTCCCAAATTGGACTCCCGAATTCGGAAGCATAAACCGCATTTCGAAGTAAAATATTCGCATTTGCTGTTAAAAAAAAAAAAAAAAAAAAAAAAAAAATCTTCATCGCAGGCGTTCTGCGTGTGCGCCTTTAAATCTTTTTACAATATAGAAAGCCAGATTCGTTTGATTTTTCATTTGTAGAGGGCGCCACTAAAATTTAAATTTGGAGGACGAAAAAAAAAAAAACCCACAAATATTTGTATAGTTAATCTGAGTGGCGTAGCCAGAAAATTTTCATGTGGGGGGGGTTACGACTACTGCAACTACTCACATATATGCATACATGTGTGTGATAAGGGAGTGAAGAATATACATTTTGAATAGCAAAAAATTCCTCATGGGGTGTGGGGGGGGGTATGACTCCCTAACCCTCCCTTGAATACCACCCTGGTTAATGGGTTAATTATACTATCCATAGTGAAAAACCACTAAAATTTCTATGAGCCGTTTAATCGATCACATCAGAATTTCAGTAAACTGTATCAAGTATTGTTCTGTATAATGGTTTAAGAATTCATCCTGTATCCTCGAGTCCTCGGTTCGGAAAAAAAAAAAAAAAGATAAGTGAATTATTAATCGTGAACATTAAAATATTTGTTCCGTAATCTTTTTATACTGTAACTAGCTGAAGTACCCGTCCTTAACGGGTTAGAACTGAATGCAATTTCCAAAAAGCAAGAACTTTCGCCAGTATTGTAGGAGTACACAGAATGGATGTAGTATGTTGCCACAGTAAAGAAAGCGAAGTTATAATTTTTAGGTATTGTTAGAATATTACAGGTTAGAGAGTAACTAAGTAATACCATTTCATTCGCTTTAGACGTAATTATGTGATGCGCGAACGAATATTGAAATAATTTTCGCAAAATCTCAAAATCTAATCAATATTTTTGAAAAATTGGAAGCCTATAATTTAAGTTGAGTGACAACCTATCATGCCACCCAATTTCGTTTCATCCCCTGCAGTCTTTATTTCGTGATGCTGGAACAAAATTTCAGCATTTTAAAACGATTTTCACAAAATCTCAAAATGTAATCAAAATATTTTTAAAATTCAACGCCTATAAATTAAGATTAGCAACTACCTATCATATCACTAAATTTAGTATCATTCGTATTAGTCGTTATTACGTGATGTTTGAAGAAATAAAAACGTATTTTGAGAAAATTTTCACAAAATCTCAAAATCTAATAAAAATGTTTAAAAAATTGGACACCTATAGTTTATGTTGAGCAACCATCTATCATGTGACCAAATTTCATATCATTCGCTTTAGTCGTTATTGCGTAAAGCGTGAACAAATATTCACTCAGTTTTAAACCATTTTCGCAACATCTTGAAATCTGATCATTTTTTTTAATTAGATGCTTATAGTTTAAGGTGAGTGACCACCTATTATTTCACAAAATATCATTTTTCACCTTAGCAGTTATTACGTGATGTGCGAACATAAATTTACGCAGTTTGAAATGATTTTCGCAAAATCTTAAAATCTAATCAAGATTTTTTTTAAATATTCGACGCCTATGTTTTAAGTTGAGAAAGCACCTATCATGACACCAAATTTCATTTCAATAGCTTCAGTCGTTTTTACGTGATGCTTGAACACGAATTTACGCAGTTTAAAACGATTTTCGCAATACCCAAATTCTAATCAAGATTTTTTAAAAATTCGACGCCTATGTTTTAAGTTGAGTGACCACCTATCATGACACCAAATTTCATATCATTCGCTTCAGTCGTTTTTACGTGATGCTTGAACAAAAAAAAGCGTCAAGGACAGAAACGACAGAATGACAGACAGACAAACTTTTCTTTTAGGGTCGCACCGGACTGCCTGGTGCTTGAAACGGATAGAAATCGCAAAATTTTTGAATTCCAAGAAATGAACAGACAAAAGTCTAATTTTATTTATATAGCTATCAGTTTTTGATTTCGCAGCATTTCTGATACAATTAGAATTTTTTTTTTTTTTTTTTTTTTTTTTTTTTTAACACCAAGGTAGTGTCCAAAAAATTCTAATTGTGTTAAATATGCTGCGAAATCAAAAGCTGACCGCCCATAGTTTTTGTAACAATTTTTACTGTGTAGTATAGTAAGGTTCCTGAACATGTTTCAGAAATATGTAGTAATGTTCCTGAATAATTTTACCATCAGATAGAAAACGTTCCATAAATATACAGAAATCTTTCTGAATACTTTTCTTTTAGGTGCGGAAAAGCGCGCGTTTGTAACTATTTTCTATTCACTTGAGAAGTAAACGTTCCTTCATTATTTAAATAATAAAAGCCCGGAATATAACGGTGCCGGGTTTGACTCATCGCTCCCATTGCATCTCGCGGCCATTTTGAAATTTTGATAAAAACGACATTTTTATCTGTAGTTAAAGAAAAACTTTTTGTATAGTTCGAAAGATCTCTGAAAAATGAACCTTTTCAAAGTAACAGGTAATTTCAACTCTAAATATCTAGCAAAGTATCACGCCTTGAAAAAGTAAACATAAGCGAAGCAAAGATCGATGAACGAGATCGACGAGAGGTGGCGACATCTATGAATTATATTTTTAACTCCCTCGTGAAGCGGCGCGTGTGAAATCATTCCTTGAATCTTTGAAAAAAATACATAACATAATCCTTGGCGTAGATCGATTAGATGACCGCATATACTGGCGAAAATGCTTCTTTTGCGTAACAAGCAATGCAATGTAAAAAAGCAATTGGGGACAACTTTTAATTATGACATTGTTTTTTAATTAGATTTTTGTTAATTATTTCATTAATTAGAAAAGGTCCCCAATTGTGTTTCAAATTTGTTTACTTTCAGCTTTTACGTTCAAAAATATGGTCACCTTAATTTAACTGAAAAATTTGATAGATTTTGTGCAAATTTCTTGAGAATGCGTAAAATTTTGTTTGCACAACACTTAAACACTTATTTGTAGGAATTAATTTTTAGAAATTGGTAACACTCTTTGAGATGAGAAAAACGTATTTGTTGTTGATTGTTCAAGTCATGTTTTTTTTTTTTTTCTTTCATTGATCTCTGCCGAGTGTTTTTAAACATTAACGGCGTGACATTTGTGAAATCCAATTTTAAAGTGTTTGAGTGTTTTAGATTATTTTGGTGACAGTTTTTTCTTAATTTTAAATTTGTTTAAACGGATGCATTTTGATTTCAAAGTTGTTGGATCGTAACTTTTATTTCGATTGTTTTTTACGGAACATTTGTTTTATTTTGTCATAAATCCATAAGCGTTTGTTTAGTTTTGAAGTGTTTAATTGAGTGTTTTAGATTGTTTTCGGTGACATATGTTTTTGTCATAAGCGTTTAGTTAATTTTGAATTCGTTTAACCGGATGGATTTTGATTTCAACGTTGTTGGATTTCGCAGCTTTTATTTAGATTAATTTGGTGTTGTTTATTTTGTTTTTGTCGTAAATCTATAATTACTAGCCGGCGGACGACCCGCAAATTGTAAATTTCAGTTGCGAAGAGCACCGTGTGCCGTAGGTTGCACAAGCCAGTTGCGAAGCGGCCATCGACTGCCAAAACTGGCCGCCGAAGGCGGCTAGTATTTGTAATAAAACCCAGGTAGTTCCGAAGGCGGTTAGTATATATATAAGCTGCCCCATATTTTGGGGGTAACATTTAAGATTTGTTCTTATTTATTTGTTTTTTTACACCGTACATCTTTCACTGCTGCAAATGCACATCGATTGCCAATAGTTTTTCATTATGACATGAATTATTCTTTCTACAGGAACTGGCAAAAGAATTCTATGATATTACGGGCTACGGACTGTCGTTTTACGCCCGTTACTGCCGTTGACTGCCGTTTACGTACTGCCGTAAAGTGTATTTTAAAAGTGTCAATCTCTTAATAATAAGTATGTATTAAGGGAAGCGGAAAGTAATGTCGTCTTTCCATGTGTTTTAATATTTTGCCTAGCCAAACTACTGAAAATAATAAATATTTCAAAATTTGGAAAGTATGTGAGAATTTTCCTATCGACACTAGATTAGACAGCATTTTCCAAAATTCGTAACCTGTGAAGAGTAGGACGCTAAAATATTCTTTTAATAGAATCCACGTGATCTCAAAGAAATAAAAAGTGATATCCATAAATGTCTTGATATAAAAAACAACATTCATGGCAAAATTAATTTCATGTCACTTGGAGAAATTCGTTCTCCAAGGAGAGTAGACGTGAAAAAATTGGAACTGTGGTCGTATGTCATGAGCAAGAAAAAATAACATTCCTAAGATTCTTGCTTTAAAATGTAGCAAATATGTATCGTGTATTTAAGCTCAACTTGACCGAAATAAAAAACTTGCTGAAAATGTTTTTATTTGAATCTATTGTAAAAAAACTATTTACTTTCCTGTCGTTCTAATATTACTTAAAAGTTCTAATATTACTTGAAAGTGGTTTATATGCATGTTCTACATTAAAAAGAGTAAAAAAGCAATATGCAAGCTATTAACAGAGTCTAACAAAATTACACAAATAAATAAAATAAATGCTTTATTCAGATGTTTTTTTTTAATTCCTTGAGCAGCTGTGTAAGTACAAGTAAGACAAGTTCTGATAGAAAGTAATTTTTAATTGTTGTTTGGCATGTATTATTTTTCTTGTTAAAATACTACTGCAACTGTAAATACCGAGTCGGAACATTTTCATTTATCTGTTTATTTATTTATTTTTATTATTTTGCAAAATAAGAGAAACAAATTGGGAAAAAGTGACCTAACATATCAAAATGTTTGTAGATCAGTGTATTGGTTTTCGAATGCAAAATACTTATGACGCCTTGTCCCCTGAAAATATCTGTCAAAAGAATTTATCAGACGTTCGTAGAATGCTAAAATAGAACAGAGTTTTTGGAATAAAATGAAACTTCTCTTGTCAAAATACGCACTTCCTGTTTGTTAGCGACATTCTTTTTTCAAATATGCTGATTAGAAAGTATTTTTCTTGTCATACGGAGAAAAATATGTTTTTATTTACAACGTTTTACTCCTCAAATTTTGGCATGGGTATTACATCTAAATAAATAAAATAACAGTTGTGCTTGCTTTTTGTTTGTATACCAGGATTTTAAAAGTTTGATTCTCTCATTCGTCGAGGAGGCGTAACCTAGAAAACTTCAATAGAGAGCCTTTGTCTGTAGATCTGTCCATGATGCGTTTCTCTCTCACATCACGTGAGAATCGATGAAGCAATCGACGCACCTTAAATGTTCCAAGAGAAAGTAGTTCACGTAATTGAATGAATGGCTTGGGTGTACTGGCGCTCTTCCAGAAGATACACCACCTTACAAAATCAGTCTTAACCAGAAGGAAGGGATGGGAATTTTTTGAATATGACATCTCCAGAGCTGCTGCAGTATGCAGACTTTCGTAATCACGGATTTTGTCTAATTAAAAAAAAAGTTTTTGTGCATTTTTTAATTTTGCGTAAATGTTTCTCCGAGCTTATAAGTAGTTGACGAAACCAAAGTGGAAGTAAGCAGTTTTATAAGCTCATTACTTCTCTTAAAATACTGTCTTTAAGATTTGAATAGGTGTTGAGATCAGGCTAACGTTATTTTATCCTACTTTTTTCTTAGCTCATCATGTGAAAAAGGATGAATGAAATGCTGTGATCATTATTTCTATCTTTCCTTTAACATAAGATATTCAGAGAAAGCTGTTACAACATTTTACACCCTGAAAAATATTTCAGTGGGTTACTAAGAAATAAATATCTTAAAAACAAAGATGCCACAACTTTTCTTAGTATTACCGCTAAATAAAGCCATGTAAATCAATTGGCATACATGGCTATATTTAGTAGTTATACTAAGAAAAGTTATGGCATCATACTAAAAAAATTGATGGAATTCTTGTTTCCTAGAGATTTCTTAGTAATCAACTGATTAAAAATTTTTTTAAAATTATAATTGAGGCGGAAAAAATGTAACTTTTTTTTTTCGTTTGAACAAAAAATTAGATGAAATTAATGTGCTAAATTTCACTAATGCGTAACTTTGTTTATTCAAAAATTTACTTGCAGGTAACTTTCGAAACGGGCGATGCTGCATATTAACCTATTCTGGATCTCCCCTTTACTCTTTTCGCAGTGACATTACCTCAATATTCAATTCTTCAACACAGGGCAAACTTGTATTCTACAGGATATATGATTGTTTAACCCTTTAAAAACAACAACTATCATATCTATATAGAAGAACAACTTAATATAGTGCTCAGTGCTTAAAAATACATCCGTTGTCATCTCTTGAGTTAACTAGTAGAAACATGGCGGTCGATCGAATCACCCATCGCCTGCTACAACAGAGCTGAAGTCCTTTATCTTTCATAGTGTCATGTGCGACCGCTCGGCCAGCTGTGTCAGTGAACTGCTCCAACAGCACCCGTTTGCCATCGACCCGTTTAACTACATACAACATGAGTTGTTGGTAGAGCATGATAAGTTGATAAAGAAGTTTTCTGATACAGCTGGCTGCGAAGCCGGCTGTGTTAGAAAAGGACCTTAGCTCTGTTGCAGACGATGGGCGATTAGATCGACCGCCATGTTACTGGTAATTAACTCGAGAGATGGCAACGGGTGTAGTTTTTCGGCTTTGAGACCATTTAACCGTATTTTTTGAGACTAATACATAAAATCGTTAAAAGTGGTGGTTTCACTGCGCGACCACCGCGCGTTAAAGGTTTAAGAACACAGTTTGAATTGGGATATTATTAATTGAAATTTCGAAGTGCGTCATGATAAATTAACCGGTGAACAATGGTTAAGTGAATTATTTTTTAAATGTCTATAGAAAATAACACTGAATTAAAATATGAAAAGTTATTTCACAGAAATTAAATAATTTCTTAGAGGGTTGTTTTTCCACCCCCCCCAGATATTTAGAAAATATATCTTTTATTTAAATGAGCTAAACAAATCATATAAAACGTCTATTTAAAAACAGCTTCAAAGAAAGAGTCCTAAATTGTACGTGCATTTTTTTTTTATAGCAGATAGTTAAAAAAGTGGATGAGACAGTGACATCATTCAAAGTTTTTTTTTTTTTTTTCACAAGACCACCTATATGCATCATAGAATTCTTTTGTGTGTCCATGTAAAATAATTTTAATGATCTGAACTATCTTATCTATGGAATGATAAATATTTAAAACATACATCATTTTAGGGAAAATACTTGAATAATTGCAAACCTTTGGGTGGAACAATGTCACGTACAAACTAGTAGATAGATAACCTGAAACTATGAGATATTTTTTAAGAATACTTAAAATTTCTGGAAGCCGTTTTAGAACGTAATCACTTGAATTCTTCTCTGAAGGCCTGTAAAATGAACTCCCAAGATTACTGTTAGAAATAAGATATATCTGAGTATTCAGCAATTTATGTTTTTAAACTGTTGAGCTTAAATAAAAAAGAAACTTATCGAGAAACCTTTTTAAGCAGTCACTTCACGTACATTGTAATGTATTCAGTATATTTCTTCTACACGGTAAAAAAAAATTCGGCAACGTTACCACAAAAAATGGGTCAGCTCTTGTAGTTTAAAATTGCAGAAACGTTTCCGAACCTTGCGGATAAAGTACTTAGAAACGTTTCTGCATATGTCGGAAACATATTTACCTATTTTCTGCTTTTTAGGTAAGGTTTCTGGAAAAGATGGGTAACGTTTCTGTATATTTTGGTAAAATATTGAGTAACCTTTCCGTGTATTTCGGAAAGGTTTCCGAATTAACGAGTAACCTTTCTGAGTTTTTCAGAAAAAGTAACATGCGCTAGATTATGCGTTTCAAGTAACATCAACTAGATGGCAGCACCAAACTCTAACGGAAGGAGCTCGCAGGACCAGAGATCAGAATCGAACACAAGACAGACGGGCCCATAGGACAGCCCGTTACCGCGAAGCTGTGATTCTCTTGCCGGAATTTGCTTTAAAAGCAAACCGACTGCTGTTGTGGTACGGCTTGTTTTGGAAAATTTAAATTTTTTTGAAGTATTTTGTAAATGGAGGAAAATACCACAATTAATAAATATAAATTAAAAATCTTAAATCTTTTTTCTTCCATATAAATTATTTTCAGCAGATAATGTGCTGTTTTATTTAAGTATTCATCCGGCGACGTCACCTGGTGACTGGTCACAAATAAACTTCACAGTGACCACACAGTGAAGTTACATAACTCACAAGTTACCAGACCCTTATTATCGCATGGGCAAATCGGGACTTTGCCCAGGGTCCCCAGTTTCAAATATTGTTCTGAAATATTCTTTTATATGTCAAAATATGATGAAAAAGAAAACAAATTTTATAGATGGGGACCCCCAAATTCATCAATGCCACTGGCCCCTGTTGGTCATAATCTGGCCCTGCAAGTTACAATGTCACAGTCCTGTGACAATTGTGACCCTCTGTGACGTCACAGCGACTCTTTTGTGACCATCTGTGCTATTAGGGAAGACGCGTTCACTCATCCCTCTGTCTCTTGGCACTCTGCGCATGCGCACGAAGTCCCAAATAAAGATTTCCTTTCCCCGTAAATATTTTACCCCGAAATATGGGTTATGTTTCCGAAATCGTGAGTTCGAGTAGAGCATCGGTAGGTTACGCTATACTTTCGGAAATCTTTTCGCTATAAGTATGTAACGTTTCTGAATTTTTTTCTGTGTATGAGTGAGTAAAACAAACAAACAAACAGAACTAGCACACTCAGAGTTTTTCATTCACAACATGCTTTAATCAATATTTTGTGTCATTCGTAGATTTAACTTAAGTTCCTACAGTTTTAACTGCAAAGTCAGGCAAAATAAAAAGTGTCTATTTGTATAACAATACGAAATATAATGGAAAAAATAGAAAAAGTATATATTTATGTAACTAAAAGGAACAATAGATGAAGAAAATAACAAGTCTCTATTTAACAAAAAGAAACATAATAGAGAATATTCTTAAAATGTATAAAAAATTTATTTGACATCTGAATTCATTTTCTTCAATCTTCTTCTTTATGAGCCGCAATTAGTTTTTGTTTTGCTCTGTAAGGAGAACACAGTTTATTAAATAACATCTTCAAATACATAAAGTTTTATTAAATTTATTTCATTTCAAAAACATCGATTTTACGTCATTCTTTAGGGATTTTCTGACTGATTTAAACGATTTGCAAGTACCAAGTGAAAAATTCCTTTAGCATTAAATTGTTGTCTTACGTAATATAAAAAATTATTTAATTAATTCATGTTAATACGACCTTGAAACAAAAATCATAGGAAAAGAATATTAATAAATGTGTTCAAAATATTAAGCTAATATTTTGAGTAAACTGCCTGCAGTCTTCGATAAATTTGATTCTACTCTATGTATTTTATATATTTTCTCCTTGGGGTTCATTAGTTAAAATTTAAAAACCTTTTAAATCAATTCATAAAATAAAGAAAAAAATTAAATTTTGAAAATGAATAAAAATTATCAAAAATTTTTTAGCTGCCTTGTAAATTAATTAAGTTAACCTTCAATATATTCCAAGAAATGAATTTTTCTTGTGAAAGATTTGTCATTTTATGCTGTTTGACCGTAAACAAACTAATATAATGGATCACAGTATCATGGAAAAAGTGATAAAAGCAAGAAGGTATGTGCTAAAAAAATAGGGATAATAACAGTGAACGAAAAATATTTTTTACTCGTTAAAATTAGTGTTCTCAAAGCATTTTTAAGGGACTGACTTCTCTCCGGTGCATGATGTCCATTACTTCTTCAGTGTGGATGCTTCAAGCAACATGGCTTATGCTCGTGGTAAATATATTCATTTACAGCACGCACCCAGGAAGCAGAAGTTCTCTGAACGTCTATTAACGCTCCTATAATGTTCATTAATACTTCCTGAATTTCTTTTAACTTCAGATTACGCTCAGTAATGTTCTGTGAACATTCAAATAATGTTCAGTGATGTTCTTTCAACGTCTATTAACATTCAGTTAATGTTCAGTGATGTTCTATGAATGTATTTTAACTTTCAGATAACGTTCAGTAATGTTCTCTGAATATTTTTTTAATGTTCACAAGAAATATATATGTGCTGTATGGGTGGGTATTAACTGTGAATGTAATGATTGCAAACTTGTATATGAATATCATTCTCACTGTATTATTAAAATATTATTTTCGCTTCACTTCATCTCTGGTCTTGTGGATCTTGATAATCTATCTCCATCCTTAAGACCATAATGAATTCTCACTCTTCTACTGTTATGGTTAGTGGAAGGTTTTGCAGCTGAAGAAGGGTAAAACATTTTGTGTCAAGCGAAATGCAAGTTCTGTCGATAAGTATATTTTCATGCGTGTTATTTTAAAAAGCCTTCATTATTTTATCTGTAAACACCTGTTTCCTGTTGAGTGATTATTATTAAGTAAACATTAGTCATTTTTTAATCGTTTTTACTACTGTTTAATTAAAAGAATTACTATTAAAGTTTGGTAAATAATGTTTGAATTTTTAAGCCTGTACATTTTTAAAGAATACTTATTTGAGAGTTCACTAGTTGTTCAGATATTGAACATTGAAAATTTATTTTTACACACAAGCAACCACAAAATTGGAGAATGTAATGAAAATGATTGCCTTTCAAGAGGTTATTAATCTTGGATGCGAAAGAAATAGCATAAAATGAGCGGGTCAACTCTGTACTGAGCGGCAGCACAAGCATTAATGTGATACTGTTGGAAAATGATGATGCTGCAATATTTAAAACTCATACTTTATTGTCTTGAATTGAACCGATGCCGAGCTTCAGCAAGAGTATTCAGAGATCCACCCTAGCTGGTAAGAAATGGTGGTCATAGAAGGAGAAACTTTGCAACAAGAAAAGGTAACAGGTTATCTATGCATTGAGCTGTTGTATTTGCACAACCAAGATCGCTTTGGAAAATGTTGGTGAGAATGATTAAAACAAATACTTTAGAGCCTTATTTGGTTGAATCGATTCTGAGTTGCAGCAAAAACATTCAGACTCATGACGGGTAGCAACGATGAGCAAAAAGGGAGAACCAGGTTAACGTTATACATAAGAAATAAACATGCACAGATGAGATCGTTATAAAATGCTTTGTAACAGATAGTTTCAGCAAGATTCATATTTCTTGTTTGATCTCATAAATTTACGTACCATGCCACACAGGTTGCTTCACATTCTTCGTGGCTAAGGAAATTGTTTTCGTTTCCAAGGCAACCACCATAGATGAAAGGCATGCATCTACCCTCTTCCTTGTTGAAGTAGTACCTACGGAAAGCCCCTCTGCATGGCCCAGTCTCTTTTTCCTGTTCGCAGTTCGAAACTGATTCGGCTGTTTATAAATTAAAATAACGGGTAAGTATGTTTTACTAATTTAACACTTAAAGTACAAATATAAAATTATGTAATAAAAAGTCACTTTTTATGTTTGACTAACCATAACCCCGTAACCATAAGAAAATGTACGAGAAACTGCGTCTGGAGAGTTTTTTTTTACCTTTGTTGTCGAAGCATCTATATAATTTGCTGATTCATTCATTAAATGATATGAAAATAGCCGAAAATTAATTCCCTGAAACAATTGGTTAGCTGGCGCATCGGACCAACTTGCCCGTAGTCAATGCGCTGATAACCCCATAATGCGTTTATTCACAAAATAAGAGAAATGACGGACTTAACTGAAACAATCGACACAGATCACTCATGGAGTAGGGAGAGGTAATTACATACCATGATAAACTACAAAAGTTAAATCGAAACTATTAAGATGAATGTTAAAAATAAGAAAAAGAATGAAAGCGGAAAAAAAATATTTGACACTGTAAAATAGTGAAATATCGTTGTAAATATCCACTGCAAGGCGATAGAGCTACACAACGACATTAACATTTAGAGAAAGTAAGAAAGTTATCCTGCCAGTGGTTTCACAATTTATACCCAAACGGGCGAATTATAAGGACTGCACGTCTACTTGCCCCTCTAGCATCTAGCCCCGGTCTCTTCTAACGTTAAAAAAAAGAGTTTACAGAAACTTTTAATTATTTAAAATTATTTTTCAAATATTTGTCACAATATATGTTACTGTTTAATCAAAATGAGTGATTCCTAAAATTTTTTTCCAGGAATGCATTTTAAAATGAAAGAATATTTCCAGAAAGTCCGTGAAGCAAAAGTACCTGTTAGAAGACTTTCTTTCTTTCTTTTTTTTTTTTTTTCAAATTCCTGTAAAATTGTTTTGATATGTTTCATTATTCCTATATCTCAGTTCAAAGTATTGTACCGTTATTTAAACGACTTCCTCACTACAGAGGGGACATTTTTTCGATTTTACGTTTTCATATAACACACATTTTAAACACCTGTAAATAAATGTCAGAAAAGGGACACGTTTTTAAACACTTTCTACTAGATTAAAAAGTGTTTATGGTGTCGATTTGTCTGTCTGCCTGTCCGTACTCTAACTGCCCTAAACATGCATCGATTAATACGATATTTATGTATAGCATTTCTATTCACTGCATCATATACCCTATTCAAAAGGTGTATGTAGCATTTATAGCTCTTTTACAGGATCACCCAAAAGAATTTCAATATAATATGCTCTAGGAGCAGTCATTCTTTAAAGCGTATTTTAGAGTTATTCCGTTATTTTATACAAAACAAATTTCGTATGCGTTATTACGGATTATAAAATAAATCCCTTTATCAAAAATATTGTTTATATCGTAGTTCTAGTGGAGCATTCAAAAGAATTCCAGTTCATTACAGTCGGTAGCAGTTTACAGACATTAATCTATTTCAAGCAGAATTCAGTAAGTATGTAAACGATCATACCTGCTTAGTCTTCCAAGGATGCAAATAACATTATAAGATCTTTTGGCCTCGCAATGCATTATTGACTGTTTTGAGATTATCCGCAAAATCTCGCCACATAGCCAAATTTCCTGGTTGGAGAGATTGTACCGGAAAGTGTTTTATAATTGATGCGTTTGGCATAATTTATCTTTCTTTTTTTTAAGCACTTGAGTTTTATTCGTTTCAGACAACGATTTTTGTCTACACCAGTGGCGTAGCCAGAAATTTTTCATGGGGGGGGGGTTACGACTACTTCAACTCATATGTATGTATAGGTGTGTGTGATAAGGGAGTGAATAATATACATTTTGTATGGCCAAAAATTCCCCATTGGGGGGGTGTGTGACCCCCCTGGCTACGCCACTGGTCTACACAAGAGACGGCGTTTCACTTTTCTAGAGCTACCAGGTAATAGGGGAGGGAAGGTTAGTAAAATGTCAAAGCTACTTTTGACAATTTATCGCATAGTTTGGTTCCGAAAAATGAGTTATCTACACTAAACCCAGCTTGGCGAACTTTCCTATATTTGGCGAGAAACTGCCAAATCCTACTGTTTATGTCTACGGGAATACTAATTAGTGTCTATAAAGGCATCTATATTAGTTTAAATAAAGGTGAAGTACAGCTAGAATATGCACGGCGTAGATTGCAAAACAGTTTTAAAAGGCGCATTTAATATAAATTTCGATTCCAAAGAAGTGTTTTATAAAGCAGGAAAGATAAATACGGCCCACGCATGAAGCTGAATTCCCCCCCCCCTAGGTCGTTAAAATTTTGTCCATCGTTAACTCAGCCCCGCCTTGTGGTCACTTGAGGTGGAGTCTTCCTCCCCGACCACCCGATCGCATCAGACAGCTGTTAGAGCGGCCGTTAACCAAACAACTGGTTCTGCCCAGTCGACAGTATCCACCGGCGATTTCGTAAAGCCCCTACGCAGAATACCACCCATGCATTATGATACACTTTCAATATATAACACTTTAGTGGGTGTTTAAAATATTAGAGTATTTCAGTGCTTTGTTTTGTTTTTTCCTTCTTTTCCAGTTTAATTCAGAGTACGTTAATGGAGCTAACCTTTTGGTGCACAACGGCTTTCACACTCCTCCACTGAATCGAAGTTGTTTCCGTTTCCACCGCAGCCACCATAGACGAACTTCTCGCACTGTCCAGTCTGCTGGTCGAAATAGTACCTCTCGAAGTATGCTAAGCAGTGTCCAGGTTCAGCTTTCTGGCTGCAGACATCTTCGGATTGGGATTCGAATACAACGACATCTGTGAATCAAAAATTCATGTCACCATGGATGGTCAGGAGAAGTAAATGTACGTTTAAGAATACACAGTGTGCTTCAGAACTCTTAACCCATTTGTGCCTGGGTATTTTTGCGACTTTCTTCGACTTTTACCGATATCAGAAATAATAGATAAATTTCTGATGTCAACTTCTTGAACAAGGGATGATTTCTTTTAAAATCATTATGCATAAAAATCGAAATATCAACATCCTACTGGGTCATGTTAAAATATTTTGTAGCGTTGAGGCTCAATACTCATGAATAAAGACTAGGAAAAATAAATAACGTTTTCGACTAATAGCGAAAATGCCGTCCCAAAAAAGGGTCGCTAGGCATAAATGGGTTAAATAAATGTAAGGGGTGCTCGAGACGGTTCAGAATGACATAACAATGTGGGATCGGAAGCGTTATTTTTATTTGCTTGTTAATGATCATTTTAATAATCAATCCTGTAATCATACAGAATCCCTACTTTAATACTCAATTCTATTAATAATCAATTTCAATTCAATTTTTAATTCCTGTCACAGATTTATTAGTTTTCAACAAACCATGCTCGGAAAGCTCAGTATTATTTGAAAGTCATTATTAACAGATGCATATAAACGACTTTTCTGGTCTCACATTGCTATGCGATTTTGAACCGTCTTGGTTCTCTTTACCGCGCCTTCCATGCCTTTTACAAGTGATCTGAATCACCCTGCATAATTACAGAGGCAAGAATCTTTCATGAAAATGATAATCCCTATGGAACTTCGTCTGTAAACTTATGTTTCTGGTAATTATAAAGTTTTTGTAATATTGTACACCCTCCAAAAAAAGTAATCGAGCAAGAGAGAAATTTCCTATTTTAGATTTGAGATTACTAATTGAGTTTTTGAAAAACGCACAATTTGATAGAAATATGGAAAGTCATATTTATACATATCCTAATTCATATTCTATGATAAATAATTTTTAATATACGAAACCAACGTAGGAAATTTCTCTCTTGCTCGAATACTTTTTTTGGAGGGTGTACATAAGAACCAATCAAAGGCGTATTAATATCCCTATCTCCAGATATAGTTTTTAGTTACGTAGTTGTTAGTACCGCTCTCAAAAAAAATTAAAATATTAAATAAATAAATAAAAAATAAAAAATAAATCTATAGTGTAAAGTTCTTTGAATGTCTGTTTCATACGTATAACACTACGTTTTATAAAAGGTAAATCAAGTAGAATATAATAATATCAAATTTCTCTCGAGTTTATTTTTTAAATTAGTTATTCAGAGAAATAAACTCGGAAAATTTACTTTCGTTCAAATGATTTTTAGAGTGGGTGTACGTTTGTACATCTGTAAAGTCTAGAAGTACGGAATACTTTCTTCCTTCATTAAAATCACACACATATCACACGGGTTATCACACGGGAAAGATTATCATAAAAATCAATTTATATAACTTCTCTAAATGTTATAGAGGAAGAGAAAAAAAAATCTCAGAGAGGAATTTTGCACTTACTTACACTGAACAAATTGCAACTACATAGTTTAACGGCATAAACTTTAAATTGCCTTACGTTCTTGGAATGTTAAAAATTAGTTTAGCAGAAATTTTAAATGTGCATTTATAGATGCGAGCAGAAATTACTCTTTTAAAGGTCAGCAAGAGGATTGAAGTGTTAAGACAGGGAATTGCAACCAAAGCAAATAAAAAATACACAATACTACGAATTCAAGTTTCGTGCAATCTAAATATTAGATAGGTTGACCAGCCTCTCAGAAGTTACTTGAACTGCCTAATAAATCTAATTTTCATACACTTCTGAGTTAATTGCATAAATTCCTGTAACAAAAGTATTTTGGGGAACTTATTTTAGATACCATATTAAATCTACGCTCTCAAAAAATAAACTAATTAGAAACTTAAAGACTGCATGGAGCGTGTCCAGCAAATAGCATCCTGATTTCAAAGTTATAAATTTTCTAAAACAGATATTAATAGAAGGGTGCAGTAAACAGTGTATTCATCATTTAAGCTGTAAAAGTTTTATACAGAAGTTTAGAAATAGTTGTTCCAAAAACCGCTAATAGATACCGCTATAATCGCAATCCTCTATAATGGATTGGCCTTTATATTCTCCCGATATGACTCCTTCTGGCTACTTTCTGAGGAGCACATTGAAAAAAAAACTGTCTACTAGAGCCACCCCAACATGTTAGACGAGCTTGAATCGTCGATTTGTGTAGCATGTGAATCTATTTCCATTTAGACCTTACCGGATGAGATGACAAATTTCATTATTCGTTTGCGCCACCTCTGCTAGTTTTAAGGTTGGACATTTTGAAAGATTGTGCAGCGACTGCTTGCAGATAATGAATTTATACTTATGCATGATAATCGTTAATCGCTTTTGACGAGCAGCGCCATGTATTAGCTGTTGCGTACTCAAGGTGGGATTTGGGGATCCTATACCCCATTGTCCGAGATTTTTTAATATAAAATCCATAATTTATAATTTTCAACATAAATATTATGCCTTTAAACATCAAGATTATGTTCATAGTCCCCTTCCCCTGAAAGAGAGTCTGTGCACGCCGCTGTGTGTCAGTAGCTATTGTAGCAACTATTTCGAAACGTCTATATAAAATTTTTACGGGTTACATAATAAACATAATGTTTGCTGCATTCTTTTACAGATTTTTGTTTTTGAGATTTTTAATTTTGAAATCATGGTGTTGTTTGCTGGCCATCCAGTACTAAGAACGTATTGCATTAAAGACTTG
Organism: Cheiracanthium punctorium; assembly: GCA_038373885.1. Taxonomy (NCBI): domain Eukaryota; kingdom Metazoa; phylum Arthropoda; class Arachnida; order Araneae; family Cheiracanthiidae; genus Cheiracanthium; species Cheiracanthium punctorium. The sequence goes on along the minus strand of JAWZYV010017823.1, from coordinate 218,421 downwards.
AGTATAAGTTATGCAGTATTGAAACAACATTCGTTAATAGAGTAATAACAGACTTCCGCAGTGTCTAGAAAGATGAAAGGGTGACTAAAACGCTTTACGTATTTTATATATGCAGCGCTTTTCTGTATATTTTAAATACTGCTTTCCTGTTTAAGAATCCGGGCTTTCAATTTTGAACAGATGGGCAATTTTACTTTGGGACAAATTTCATTGTACACCAAAAATTCAAAGGCATTTTCAGCTATTTTCAAAGTGAAGTTCATAAAATTGCATTTCTCTTCGAAGAATGCCATTCTGCGTTCTACGTGACTGACTAAAATTTCATAATGTCAATCGAACGAAAATGCTCATTATTGTAGGGCATAAAAGCAGTTTTGCTCTTAGCAATAGAACATCCATTACGGATTCCATGACTATTCGACGTTTAAATTTATTTTGAATTACATAAAAAGGGTGTTTAATGATGATTTTCAAGAACTGCAATATCAGAATTTACTGATTTACTTCACGCTACGTAGAAATGAATATTTTTTTCCTTAAAGAAAGTAAATGTGCATACGTTTAAAACATATTTAGTCCTTAAATTCTATAAGAATATCGTAATATGAAATAACATATATTATACTATGAATTCAAATATTTTAATAAATGTTGAACTCTGAAATGCATTAAAAAAATACTGATAAATGTTGTATCTAGTTAAAATGAAATTCATATGAAATGTTTTATTACGCCTTCAACTTTAACGTTATATGTGTAGATTGTAATTAGTAATCATTTATATTTCAAAGTGTAGTATAATTTCAAATTTATGCATAGCTTTTTATAAGCATTTTAATATAAAAGTAAAACGTATTCTTTAGCTATTCAAACTTCCTAATACCACCTCACTAGTAACACATTATTATAAATCTATATCTATAGTAAATTTTAAAAATCCTTGGTAACCCCCCCCTTACACACACACACACACACACACACACACAAATATTCTGGTTTTGAATTCAATAGTATACCAGTTAAGTTCACAAACTTTCATACATCAATAGCAATTGTACAATACAATTTAAAAGGCATATATATCTTCAAGGATTTCTTTGGGTTTATCATAGACATTAGACTTTAAAGTAAGTAAACTCTTATTTTATTAGCACTGATACAAAAATTTATCAAAAACAGTATTTGTTGTTGTTTAGGAAAATCATCATAATTTACTTGTTTTTTTTTTAAATGATCCATTCACACATACACACACACACACACACACACACATATATATATATACATATTTAAATATACGTAGATGGTTCAAAAAGTAAGGTAACAAGAGCTCTCACGGGTACACATATTCCATGCGCGAATGGAATTCCTTATCTAGTTACAACAGATGATCCCCGCAATCAAATGCCACTGAATTGTGCTATTACTTCTGTAAAGCTCCAAAATTTAAGATAGAAAAGATGAAGGCGTTGACGAATACATGGTCAGCTATTGAAATGCCAAGTGTAACACGACTTTTGGGGGTAAAGGGTAGATTTTGGGGCTGGATTTCATGAATAAGCTCTTTGGTTAAACGGGCTACCCTCTTAGGTAATCATTTTTTCTTAAAATTACCTTCTTCTCTAACCGTATTTCCATAATTTCATTCGTGTTGGAAACATTATGTTTCGTGTTTTCATAGATTGTAGGCACAAAATTTGAAAGATTGTCACTTTAATTATGGGAGTTCCATTGTAAATTCCTGAAAAGAAAAAAAGTCTGCAGAGTCTGCAGTGTCCTAGGAACTAAGCTCTCTTCCATAAAAACACTGAAAGTACGGCAGCACCAACTTGGCCAGTATTTGGCAGGGTGAAGACCTCTCTCGGCTGGACTGCTGTGGAACCGTGTGCACAAATGGGAGCCGGTGTACGTAAAATCTGTTCGTGGCTCCAATGTCCTCCATATTCAAATGTTACCTCGGGGATACCTTTCTCAGGGCTAGGTCTCTGATCTGAATTTTTTTCAAAATTAGGAGACCTCCTGCCCTCATAGCGATCAAACCTCCAAGTAGGGCAGTGACCTGACCATAGAAAAAAGAAAAAGGAAAGAAAAGGAAAGAAAAGTGAAGAAGGCACGTTATGAAGAATCATTGGGTGTTATGGAATTTCACGTGTTCGGGTGAATTCGGACACTATGTCGTTGGAATTGAGAAGAAATTAAACGTATCGTAAACATTTATTTTTATTTTTTTAATATTTTTAGGGAGGGGAGGGATGCAAGCTGAAATCGGGATTAAACTCGCGAAGTATCTCAGTACTTAAAAAAAAAAAATCTAATCGTAATTAGAAGACCCTCTCCCTTGACCGTATGCTTGCTTTTTAGGACCAATGTTCTTTCTCCTCCGATGTATTTCCCAAATACTTTTTTTTTAATTGAAAAACATAAAAAAATACGAAAATATTATTCAAGAGTCATTTGTTTTCTGAAATTTATTCATGATTAAGATAGTAAATTTAAAATAAATATGGTCAGTTTTTCATTTTTCTAAAAAAAATATTCGATAGAAACAATCTGATAAACTTTTTGAATCAAATAAATATCTATCCACATTTTATTTCATATTTTTAAAAAGGTATAGACAACTACAACATATCAGTGAAATACAAGAGTGAAGTAAATAAAAGATTTTATGCTAGAATGTATAAAAACTGAGATGAAACACAAAATGTCGGCACTCTCTCGAAAGTACAATAATAAAATTCTATACAAGTTATTTCACACGTCTCCTTTCCAAAAAGTAAATTCTTTCACTCCTCAAGAGAGCCTGTATATCAGAACAGACTATCAAATAAGAGTCGGTGCACGTTCTCAGAATAAATTTTTATCCCCGGTCGGTAAACTTCGAGGTAGTTTTGGAAAGTTATTCTGATATTTTATTAAACAGAATGGAAGTTAGTTTCTTTACCTCCCAAAACTTTTTATCATACTTAGTGCACAGGAATGCCTATTTAAAATGCATGAAATCATTTTTATATGCAATACGAATTAACATAATCGTGGAAGCCACATAACGGAGCAGGGGCCAGGGAAATAAATAGGAAGAACTGCGTCGGTCTTGGATATTTTAGCATTTTAAGGAGTATGTCAGAAATGTTGATAGCTCTCGAACAACTGCAGAGAGTGAATGTAATGCTGAAAGAAAGATTAATATACGAAAAGTTATATCTATTAAGACGTTTTGAAGGAAGTACAATTTACAATTTCTTATGGTAATATGGTGTTATAAAAAATGGTGAGCTTTTTTTTACGGACCGAGAGGGTATAAGGGAAATCAATCAACACAAAAATTACAATTTAATTTAAAAAGAGTATATTTGTGAACATGTTTTACAATTTGAAGATTAATAATGTATGTTTTAAAAAATCCTTTTTTTCGGCCTTGAATGTGCATTACATTTTATTACAAAATATTTCTTTGTAAAATTTGAAAAACTAGAGTAACTGATGCTAAATATTTTATTTTTACAAATAACACGTTAACAAAAATAGAAAAGTTAACCAACCTTATTGTTTGTGTTGTTATTCCAAATAGATTTTTTTTTTTTTTTTTGTAAAATCAGTCCATACACTTTATGAAAACATTACAAGACTGACAATTAAGTAGAAAACTTAAAAACTAAAACAATTAAATGAAACTTTTACATAGTTGCATAATCTGGATTAATTTCCAAAAGAAACAACCAAAAATATTAGCAGCTTGGATATGATTACAGATTGCGCAAAAGCTCAAACGCAGACGCAACTTCTACTTATAACTTTTAGAATATACGCTCTTAGAAAAAGGAGTTAAAAAAAGTATTCAGTAGTAAAAAATCTAGTACTGATCCTGTGATATTTTTTACCGAATAAATAAATCTTTGGAATTTGTTCACCATTAATCAGCGTTTGGCTAAATAGTGTCAAACGCTGAGTACAGTATGTATTCATCAGATGAAGCTAATTCATGTATGTATTCATGAGATGAAGCAAATTCGATTTTTTAAAAACTTTTTAAAAACATTCTTTGAAATACACTTTTTGTTTTTGTTTTTAAAAAAGATGAAGCTCGAAAATCATATTTTCTATTTTTCGAATGACCCGGGGACAGTCATCGATGTCATGTATCCCTGAAAATCGATTCAGCGTCTCCAAAACTGGTTTGGCAAAATATCTCAAAATTCTTCTCGAAAAATATGTTATGAAGGCTAAAACTAAGGAGAGAAAGCTCAGTATTTAACCTTCGCACCCATTGTATCTTTCAAACACTTGCGTTGCAAAACATACTTGAAAATATTGCGTGTGTATGTTTGGTTTTGGAAATATAGCTTTTAAAACTTAAGGTTTACGTCTGTAAGTAATCTATCTTTATTGTAATCTTTATTGTAATAGGATGTAAAATTGCTTTTTCTTTATTGTAATAGGATGTAAAATCCTATTACAATAAACAATTAATTCAGAACGAGGAAAAGGTGTTGAACCCTATCCTTTTACTCTAGAGGATAGTCCTATCAAATATATAAGCATCAAAAGGTTGATTTTCATTAGTTTATGAAAAAATATTTCTAACTTCGTCAGCTTTATAATTGTGGTTTTTGAAATTTGAAGTATTCATCTACGTACACCTTGTATATTCCCATGATATTTTTCATGATAGAAATAACCAGTAAACTTATCCGAGTTCTGAGTATGAAGTCTGAGTCCGAGTATGAGTCGGAATTTAAATAAAACTAATATGAAATGAGAAATGCTTGCTATTACCTCCACACTGCTCCATGCAATCTTCTTCAGTAGCATATCTGTTACCGTTTCCTCCACAACCTCCATACACAAATTCTTTGCAGCTTCTGCTCTTGTAATCATAATAATATGAAGGAATGTATGCACGGCACATTCCTTCATCCGGTTCTTCTAGGCATGACGGTTTATCTATAAATAAAATGAACATGAATAATAAGAAAATTACCTTTCTTCAAAATACTGTACGTTATACCCCCATGCCCTTAATACTATTTTCAAAAACATGGTTAAAATGCAGATTTTGATTCATCTAGCAAAATTAGTCCAACACTGCAAAATAATAAATCAATGAAAAACTAATCATATGAGAAAGTTTATTTGAAATTTTGTCACGAAGATGGTATCAGCACATTGTGAAAGTTACGCGGATGCATTGCATTACTTACGCATTGCTTAGTCGCTGTTCAATTAAAATAAACTGAACCTTTTATATTATCATTTACCCCCGTATCTCATGTGCATTTTTAAAAAAAAATCTTATGTTTTTGATAATGTGCTTTCACATCTTTGAGTGAAGTGTCACTTTCTTTTGAAACACTGGAAACCAGTTTCATACCTAAACATTTACAGAAGATGACCTTAAAATTTTCAAACATGGCAGTACTAATTATAATTGTTTTTCTTTTCATGTTAAATTTAGAATGTTGATAGAGTGAGTTTACGTTAACTTTTCAAAATGATTTACAATAAAGAACTTTATAAAGTTTTAATAGATCATTAGTGACCAATGCAAATTGAAGAAACCCAGATTTATATTTTATTTAAAAAACACTTATGTTTTTGAATGAGAAAAAGTTATCGAAGTCCTGATTGTAGTTCTCAGGTTTTTTTAAAGAAATATTTTACGTCAATACATGTTAATAAAACTATATTAAAAATTTTACTCAGCCGAAGGTAATAATAAATACTATTCATTATTTATGTAAATTTAAGATGCAAATTTATAAAAGAAATTCATGAATATCATATTATATAATATGACATTCCTTTACTGCAACTCTACTTGAAATAATTATGCAATATAAAGTTTACCTTCACTGGCAAAAGCCAGGGTAATGACACAGAAAAGAATGATTGCTTTCATGTTGATGTGTCCTCTGGGAATAACTAAACTACACGAATGATACAGACCGACGAATTTATAGCTAATTTCTTTATTTTGTAACTTCTGGCAGTATTCCCACGCCAGATTTTGAACCGCAATTATCTTCCACTAAATCTGAAAATCGGGTACAGAGATAATTGGATGGGAAATAACACATGCAATTGTTGCTCAATGACTACAAAAAGTTCATTTTTCAAGAATTATCATGCATGTTATCAATTATGAAAATGATATAGAAATGTTATTTGTTATCCGTAACTCGCTTAACTCAGAACTTCCGTAAGGAATATCAGCAATTACGCAATACATGTATTTAATTCATCTGTACCACATTAGACTTCACCGTTTAAGTCTTAGGGTTTGTGCGAGATCTCGTACTGGATGATTTACATTTTACCTCAAATTAAGGTACAGTTGACAATATACTTTCATAGTGTATGTTGTTTAAACAGCTGTCATAAAATAACAAAACCTGAATCAGATATTTTGATACTGAAAACCATAGCCTTGCTCCTAGAAAATATATGAACATTTTTATTTTTCTCTGTACGTCATGCATTCAGAATCAACTCACAAAGTAGAAATAGTGAAAAAAATTATACTTCTCTTGTTATCTAAAGGGAAAAAAAAGTTTAGTTGGACGACAGTTCTACTAGTGACGCAGCCAGCCCCAAGCAACCAACCGTAAAATTTCGCGGCACTTATATATACAGCTAACTTTTCTATTTTCAAAAGTGTCTCATCTGGATCTCGGAATCCGCTCTAACGAATTTTTTACAATTAATATATGATTTTAATCGGTGCCAAATTCGATGAGTGACGTCGCCTGTTAAGCTAGGAAAACTCGTTTTTTTTTATTTAATCCAGTTCAAAGAGGGAACTATTTAACCCGCGTAAGGAAATACGGAAAATGATCTCGTTTTAAAGGCGGTAAACAAGGCAGGGAGTAGGAATACAGTGCTGTAGATCTGTGACAAGATTTGTACAATTTACCTTATATCGTAAACCAGTTTGGTCCTAGACAGCTGGTACCTTTCGCTCCCTCTTCCTGAGCAAATGACTTGAGTTCTGTCCTCGACGTCGCACTTTTGCGAGATGAGCTTTTATGTTACTGTCGTTTTTCTTTTACTTCATTTTAAAAAATAACAGATTATTATATACTTTACTTATTTTTTCTCTAATTTATTTTGCTATAATTAATAATTAAAAATAGTTAAGACTTTGAATTAAAAAATAATTAATTTAAGTATTTTTTGGTAAAACTCCTTCCTAACTTTTTCTTTAAGTATTTCGTTTCCCTAGTATTTTGATAGCTATTTCTAATTAAATTAAGTCTTTATTTTTCTAATATTATTAATTCTATTTGGAAAATTCAATATGTAATTAATATTTCAATGAATTTTTTTTTTCTCTTCAGAAAGCTCACACAATTAATTAATAATAATTATTTAGTATTCAAAGGAAAATAAATAGTAGTTTTACATACTAACTAGTTTTAATAATAATTCTTTTACTCTTCATGTATATATAAAATTTATTGAAATTATTCAATTATAATTTTAAAACCAATATTTTTCCAAATCTCAGGTTTTTCTCACTTTTATTTTGTATTCCTTTAAATACCAGATTTAAAATTTTGTTCAATACTTTTCAGATAGAAATTTGATTAATTAATCTAAATTTATACATGCACTATATTTTGTATTAGACATTTGAAGGCCGGAGATGGCATCTACAACAAGATGTTGTGCCCACCCGAGCCGAGTTGATAAGATACCGAAGATGGTAGATAACTGAAGTATAAATGTCCAGGGTTCTGGTGTACCGGATGGCTGATAATCTAAAAATTCGGAGTTTTGGACGTTTTTTCTCACCTTGTAACGTAAATACGCTTCAGAAGCACTGAGAAAGTCAACCGCGCAAGCCCCTTATACTTAAACTGGTAGTTCATCTAAACGTTCTCTAAAAAAATGAAATTATCAACTGATAAAAAAACAAACAAACATAGTATGTAGTTTTCTAAAAAGCAACATAAAACCAATTATAAACAATAATTTTTTGAGTAATTTTCTATTTTATTAATGACTAGCTGAAGTACCCGTCCTCGACGGGTTAGTGAATGCAAATTTCCAAAAAGCAAGAACTTTCGTCAGCATTGTAGGAGTACACAGAATGAAAGTAGTATGTTGACAAAGTAAAGAAAGCGAAGTTATAATATTCATGTATTATTAACATATTACAGTTTAGAGAGTAACTAAGTAATACCATTTGATTCGCTTTAGTCGTAATTATGGGATGCGCGAATGAATATTTACACATACTGAAATAATTTTCGCAAAATCTCAAAATTTAATCAACATTTTGAAAAATTGGAAGCCTAGAATTTAAGTTGAGTGACAACCTATCATGTCACTCAAATTCGTTTCATTCCCTGCAGTCTTTATTTCGTGATGCTGGAAAAATTTTCAGCATTTTAAAACGATTTTCGAAAAATCTCAAAATGTAAGCAAAATATTTTTAAAATTCAACGCCTATAAATTAAGATTAGCAACTACCTATCATATCACTAAATTTCGTATCATTCGTATTAGTCGTTATTACGTGAAGTTTGAAGAAATCATCATTGAACGTATTTTGAGAGAATTTTCACAAAATCTCAAAATCTAATAAAAATGTTTGAAAAATTGGACTCCTATAGTTTATGTTGAGCAACCATCTATCATGTCACCAAATTACATATCATTCGCTTTAGTCATTATTACTTAATGCGGGAACAAAGATTCACTCGGTTTTAAACGATTTTCGCAAAATCTCGAAATCTGATCAATTTTTTTTAATTAGATGCTTATAGTTTAAGGTGAGTGACCACCTATCATTTCACCAAACATCATTTTTTCACCTTTGCAGTTATTACGTGATGTGCGAACACAAATTTACGCAGTTTGAAATGATTTTCGCAAAATCTCAAAATCTAGTCAAGATTTTTTTTTAATTTGACGCCTATGTTTTACGTTGAGTGAGCACCTATCATGACACCCAATTTCATATCATTCGCTTCAGTCGTTTTTACGTGATGCTCGAACACAAATTTACGCAGTTTGAAAGGATTTTCGCAAAATCTCAAAATCCACTCAAGATTTTTTAAAAATTGGAAGCCTATGTTTTATGTTGAGTGACCACGTATCATGACACCCAATTTCATATCATTCGCTTCTGTCGTTTTTACGTGATGCTTGAACACAAATTTACGCAGTTTGAAACGATTTTCGCAAAATCTCAAAATCCACTCAAGATTTTTTAAAAATTGGAAGCCTATGTTTTATGTTGAGTGACCACGTATCATGACACCCAATTTCATATCATTCGCTTCTGTCGTTTTTGCGTGATGCTTGAACACAAATTTACCCAGTTTGAAACGATTTTCGCAAAATCTGAAAATCTAATCAAGATTTTTTAAAAATTCGACGCCTATGTTTTAAGTTGAGTGACCACCTATCATGACACCAAATTTCATATCATTCGCTTCAGTCGTTTTTACGTGATGCTTAAACAAAAAAAGCGTCACGGACAGAATGACAGAATGACAGACAGACAAACTTTTTTTTGAGGGTCGCATCGGAATCCCGGGTGCTTGAAACGGATAAAAATCGCAGAATTTTTGAATTCCAAGAAATGTACAGACAAAAGTCTAATTTTATTTATATAGATTATAGTCATTAATAAAAACTTAGTATATCATAATATAGTTAAAAATTTAACTTAGAGATAGCTTTAAACTGATAGCAAACATTGCATTAATAGATTACATTGCATTAAAATAATAGAACGAGTAACTAGATTATCATTAATTAAGAACGAGATTATTAAATTAATAATTTTAACGAAACTTAACTTACGGTGATCGTTAAACTGAATGCAAATTAATGAATCACAATGCATTAAAACAATAGAACGAATAGTTATATATTGTTGTTTTTATTCTAGAATTACGGCCGATTATAGCTAAACGTAGGCTCTAAGCCGAGACGTGGGGTGCCCTCCGTGGGGGTCTTTCTAAGGAGTCCTAACCCGTATTTACGCTGTTATGGAAGAAACGACGGAAAACTCCGAACGATTAGGTCGGCGGACGCAACCTGGTTTCGAACCAGGCACCTTCCGTCTCCCGGTTCAGAGCGCTATGCGCTTGGCCACTGATGGGGCCCAATAGTTATATAATTATAGTAAAAAAGTTAACTTACGTTTAGCATTAAACTGAATGTAAATTTATGAAATAAAATCAAAGGTGATGGCAGGGATACTAATCTGTACTCGACCCAAATTATAAATAGAAAATTACTCAAAAAATTATTGATTATAATCAGTATTATGTCTCTTATTATAAATTTCTAACAAAAATATGTCAATTTTCTGTTACATGTTACAAAAGAACTTGCTGTGACTTTTTTAATCAAATACTCTGATACTGCATGAAAACAGGTTCGTATATTTATTTACATAACTTAGTGCCAAGCAAACTTCCGAAATTCGCCCTTGAAACTAATTTATTATCTTCTGACCATACCCTTAAAAAGTAATGATATCCCCATGCAAAAACCACCAACTGGTTAAAAATTTGTGACGCAGCATTTTACTTTATAGATCTATGAATTTTAAATACGGGTCTTAGAAGTAATGATATCAAATTTTGAGTGACGCCCTGCTGAGAATTTTAAAGATTTATTTTTAAATTCCATTACAGTTACTTTCGTTTTATTTTCTAAAGAAGATGTACGCATTTAAGCAAAGCTTTTAATTATGAAATACACTGTCAAATATATCACACTTTCACTGAGTCTGTATAATGTATTCAAATGAATTTATTTCAATAATTTAATTTATCTTTTGCGTCACGCTATCCAAAAGGGCAAGAATAATTTACGTAAATATTTAGTTAGTGTCATAGTAACCAAACTAAGTGCAATGTATATGAAAATTTTGCTTGCCCTTTTGGATAGCGTGACGCAAAAGATAAATTAAATTATTGAAATAAATTCATTTGAATGCATTATACAGACTCAGTGAAAGTGTGATACAGAAATAGATCTATAAAGTAAAATGCTGCGTCACACATTTTTAACCAGTTGAGGGTTTTTGCATGGGGTAACATTACTCTTCTACATTTCGCAACTGCCAATAAATCAATGACTTGTAGTTCAAGCTATATTGTAGTTCAAGCTGTTTTCAGTTTCTCTTTCAATGTATGTTGTGGACATATTTACTAGTAGTTCTTGTCTCAACGACTAACGCAGAAAGGATTTCTTTCGTGTAATCTTGCTGAATAAACGTTCACACAAAGTAGCCATTTCAGGAAGGCTTACAAAAATTATCAATGCAGTTACTAAATTTGGATGTACCGTGTGGCCTTAAAAAAACTTCTCCGATGTATGGACCTCTATCCACCGTCCTGTTCAACCAATTGAGAAGAGATTTCAGATAAAGTTATTCAGAGATATGCGCCCGAGATTGGATTGTGTAAAATAACAGGTTACATTTAAAGTGAAAAGAATTCGAAATTTTCCGGTGGCAACACACACTTGTTTTCTGCGAAAGTTGATCAATGCATTGAAAACCTATAAATGACGTTTGGACAATAAATATATGATAAAAATTAATAGCTTAAAACAAATCGAAAGAAGAATATTGTAAGAAGCCAAAGTCAACACAGAAAGACACAATTTGTATTAATTCACATAGAACAGACTGTAGAAGTATTAAACAGTAGGACACTTGAAAACTTTTAATTAGGATAAGAACAATTTTCTCTCCTCTCTTAGTCTGGCATTGGTTCGTTTCAATGCTTTTGTTTGTAAATGTTTTCATCATACGAGTATCGTTCCATCGCTATTTATGATTTTTTAATGCGCTGCTTAATTTTCACAGGAAGAAAGTGGATATTGCTATATTAAAATTTCGAAATTTTTGCACTGTAACCGTAATTGCAAGAGCTTTGTTATTTTAAACAATCCCAATCTCGAGCGTATGCCTATAACTATATCTGTAATCTCATCTCGATTGGTTAAACGCAATGGCGGCTAGAGGGACCATACCGTCGCATCATGTATCGGGGAATTTTTTTGTGACCACTTTGAATATTCGCTAGTTCTGGCTGATAAATTCTTGTTAGAACATCGAATGAACTAATTTCTAACAAGTTTTTCGAAATTGCTTGTCATTTGAAAGTTTTCACTTCTACTAAAACTTTATTTGACACTAAATCAGCTGAAAATTTTAGGGGCCAGATCTGCAGGCATTTTTTCATGTCAAGCACCACTTTATTAGAACGTACGTAGTCAGTTAAAACTCCGTCTTCAGAAATTCCCTTTACAGCCACGAATGAACTTTTAATTTGAGTGATCATAAAGTCTATAACCTATAGTATCCCTATTTCCGATTGAGTTTTGGCATCTAGTAAACATGATTAGTCTTGATTTTCTCTCAGTGTAGCATTCTTTCTTTTTCGTGTTTGCTGGATATTTAGTCGAAAACCGTTTCCTCTAACTGTGACCTCTGACGAGTGTATCACTGACAAAAAGAAATTCTCTTTTTGTACTTGTAATTGAGAATATAGTCCTTTTATCATTTGAGTTCTACTAATTACGCCGAAATTCTTTTCCCGTAACGACAGGCTTTATTCTATTCTTTTTAGACAAAAGCAAATTTAAGAAATTCAAGCGATTTGTGTGCTCAAAAGTTTCTTTAAATTTTTCAAACGCTAATACAATCGAGTATGTCTTGTGTTCTCATTGTACATTATATAATTTCTCCGGTACATAATTGTAGCAGATTATATCAAGCTCATGGCATGTTCTGCAGCATTTGCTTGGTAAGACCATCATGTATCACATTTGCATTAATGTTATTTACAGTTGGGAGTAATCTCTAGGGAAGAGCTGATCCAGACGATAAAAAAATATATATATTAAATTTGTTACCAATATATGCACAAAAAGTTTACATTCGTGTGGATTTATATACTCTAGATTATCACATACCCAGCCAAATAAAGTTATGTACTGAGAAATGTAAAACTCGTGTATTTTCATTCCACGAAATATTCGATCCTGTGAACCTCTGTACTCACCCAACATGATCTCCCATTTATCATAGGACTTTTCTGTAATTTTTTCAATACTTAAATTATTTGTTATTATTTTTACAACAATTCCTTTAGCTATATGATCGGGTTGTATGGTAGTTAGCGTACCACACATGACTGCAACTACTGGCTAAGGCTAGACTCCCAACTTGGGCTACATTTTTAATTTGTCTATTCCATCATGAGGGTAAAGTATGGACCTATGAAATAGAAAGAGGATTTATAGATGTATTGTAGATTGTAATCCTCATTTTATTGGTTACCGAATCAAAATTTTAACTGTAAGAAACAAAGCGCCGTGGTAACTACAATAGGTAGAGGAGACGGGGGTGCAGTCAATTTTTAAATTTTTATATATAATTCTAAAACTATTTTAGAAACAGAATATCAAATTAATGTATTATGCTTTCTGATCTTGGCTATCCTAATTAATTATAGTTCAATTCTTAGAAAAGTTTTTGTACAGACAAACCACATTTTTAATTAATTTTTGTTGATCTACTGTACCCTATAAAGGGGCACACTGGGTCAACAAATGGGGTACAGTGGGTCAGCTAACGAGAAACACAATAAAAAATTTTCTTTTGCTCGATATTGAGTAATTTCAACTTTTTATTACCTTACAAAATTTAGTATTTAGATATTAAAGTAGCTCATAGTTTATAAGGTAAAGATTAATTTTATTGTTATAAAATATACACACTAAATATGTTAATAAAATTTAAAGAAAAATGTTTTAGTTTGATATATCACTTTTAGTCCCGTTAAGCTTACAAAATTTTAGTTTTTCACTTATTTTCTTTTAAAACATTAAATCAAAAGCTGTTATTTAACAATAAATATTGTACATTATAGCTGGAAATCTACAGAAAAAGTACACTTTGCCATTATTCTCTCAGTTCCTTTCAATACAGGTGGTTTTGGCAATTTTCTTTCAATATCGTTACTGTCTGCTGTATATATGTCAGCCTCATCAAATATAGGTGCATAACCTGGCTGAATTCCTTTCATGTAGCGCACTTCTAACTCAATTTTATTTTTACCTACAACTTCAGTAGCATAGTGCGTGAAACTGTATTTTTTCTTGCCGTATCCTTGAATAATTTGAAAGCTCTGTAATGTCAACAATAAAATCTTCTACATCTTCAAATTCCAAATCTTGAAAGTCAGATTCACTAGAAGATTCTTTTCGTTCCTCCTATTCTTCAGTTGAGCTATTCTTGCAATTGCTTGGGTTTTTTTTTTCTCTCTCTCCTGCTTCATATCATTAGGTCTTTCACTCTTCTTCTTTCAATCATCTCATTTTCGATTGTGATTTTCACAGGTGTATCTGTAAGAATTTCTGATTTTTTTTGAGGTAGCATCTCAGTTTTTTTTTCTATTTTTCATCATAGGAAAAGGTTATTACTATCTCTGGTGTTATTTTTTGTTTTACATAATTCTGAGAAACTGAAGATTCTGTTTATGATGAAGAAGACTTTTTTTAGATAAATTTATATCATTTAAACCAGCGGTTCTCAACCTTTTTAGCGTCGCCCCCCCCCCAACAAAGAATAACTTACGGTGGTGCCCCCCTCACATTTTTCAGCATACATTCAGTTTTTTAATCTTTAACAATGAACGTTTAGTCGAGTTTTCTACAAAATCATGTTATCAGTAAAGTTTGAATGAATATTGTAAGCGAAAATGGATATATTTTTGAGTAAAAATGGGAATAAATAAGATGATTTTTTAAAAAACATGCATCACTACTTGTTCTTTGGTTTTTCTCGCCCCCCCCCACCAAACGCTCTGCGCCCCCCTTGGGAGTCGCGCCCCACAGGTTGAGAAACGCTGATTTAAACATTAAGAAGTAAGAAACTTACAGAAGGTATAAATGAAGGTATAAATCGAGACATAATGCGTCACTGGCCAACCGTATGTTATTTCAGGTGACTCAGTGTGACCCATAAGAACCAATGCTTTATTCCGCCCCCCCCTCCTCTCAATATTCCAAATCCTACTCATTTAAATACAACATAAAAGAAAAGAAGGTAGTTTAAGCTATATAAATATACCACATAACTCATATTTACTTGACAAATTTCCAATGTAATAGAATAAAGTCTCTTCAAATTCATACGTGCTCTGAATAATTTTCTCATTTGAAAACTATGCACTGAGCCACAAACATCTTCAATAATCCACTGTATCCCGATCTCCCCAACTATGACGGGGACAGAAACAACGCGAAAATCCCACTTTTAATAAAAAAAGAACAATCTCTATTTGTAAAGGATGATGTCCTTACTGAATGACTGACAGACTCATTAACGCTCAGCAATATCTATTGGAGATATCGACTTGAGTTTTTTAGAATTCTCACCAAACCGAGGGTCCGGAGCTAAAGCATTCGTGAACATTCTTTTTTACATGTCCCTTCACTTCTCAATGGAAAACAGAGGTAGCCACACAATTATTACTTTAAAATGTAACTAAAAGAAATACCTAAAATTCGTTTTCAGGTTCTTTAGAATTCGATCCCGATGGAGGATGGGAAGCCAAAAAGTCATTTTTCCATTTTCTTCCATATTGAAATAGCAATACAATTCTTACTTTAAAATTTAAGAACGCAAATATTGTACCTAAACATCTTTTTCAGGGTTTTTGAAAATTTGCATCCAAACAAGGGTGAGTACCGGAAAAACTCCTTTACGTTCTTTTCACATTTACTTGTAAATCTCTATGGAAAATAGAGATAGCCGTAGAATTCTTGCCCTAAAATTCAAGTAGTACTAATACAAAACAATTGTTGCAGGATTTTTTAGAATTCATATCCAAGCAGGGGTGACGGCAAGCCGTTGTTTTTCACAAACTTCATATCTCAATGGAAAAAAGAGATAGCCATGAAATTTTAGCTTGCAACGAAAAGAGATAGCCATGAAATTTTAGCTTGCAACGAAAAGAGATAGCCATGAAATTTTAGCTTGCAACGAATATAAGAGACGAATACGATTACCTACGGATAGTTTTCAGGATTTTTTAAAATTCATCTCTAATAAGGGCTAGTTATGAGATTTTTTTTTTTCAGAAACATTTTTTTATCTTGGAAGAAAAAATTTTTATAATTGATGTTATGGCCTTTAAAATCAAAAAACGTGAATTGCTGTTCTGGCTGTGTGTTCATTCGTTCGAATTGCATACAAATACACATCATTTTACGCCGATTGACTTATCGTTTCTTAATCTTTTTTTTTTACAAATATGCAAAAAAAAAAAAAAAACCAACAGGCAAAATTTTGCTCTACTTCAAACATCTAACAATCTACCGTTCTGTAATTATTAACGATTTTTCGTTAGTTTTAGCTCATTTTATATTCCAGAATAACGAAGTTAACCAATAGAGTGACAAACTTAACTGTCGTAAATGAAATTTACGCTATTTTGATGCCACGGTTATCAGGCTTTGAAGGAAAAATTGTGATTCTAATTCATTTGAAATAGCTTTTCGAAAGAGCCCAGTTTATTTTTTTTTCCACAAATAAAATTACTTTTTCCCGCACAAAGCATTCATGTAAAAGGAGTTGTCCTGCTTGTATTCGATCAGTTATTTACAAAATATTAAATTAAAATCGACATTACTGCTTATTGAACTGTAAACTGTAAAGTTTGTCTTTTATGAAACATTTCACGTGTTCTATTAAAATAAATTCGTATCAGATGTTGTAATATTTGTTAATTTCTTTATTTTACTTACTTATAAAAGAGTAATTTTCCATCTTAAATTCTAAATTTACTTAATTTTCAAAGCGGCATTGAACAATTATGCAATCATGCTAGATGGCTATGTTGTAACTCATTTAACTATTAATTTGTTTCAAAATTTTACGGTTCTGAAACTTCTTATAATATTAATTATATAAAATTATTAAGAGAATTTATCGAAATAACATTCACACACATAAACAACATACATGACCTAGTGCAGTTTTAATTATTTGTAGACTAGCTAATCTATTTTTATTTTCGTCTTCCGTCTGTCTCATTGATACGGAAAAGCCTCAGTCACTTAGTTCCAGCAGGCAGCCGAGAACATGAGGTGAATGAGGAGAAAGAATGTTTTCTTCGGAACACTTTGAGTTGCAATAAAAAAATTCCGTAAATCATCTCTAAATAGTTAGCTCATCGTTTTAACCGTTATTACAAGAAATCTGTTTAGGAAACAATGCTCGAATCTATGGTATTTGGGATCATGGCTGTTTTAACGAATGTAAGAGACAGATCGAAAGGAAACGAATCTTTTAGAAATCTGTCTCTAATGGATTGCCATATTGTCGGATGTGTAATGCGAACGTTGTAGCGTGATGTTATATAGCCTGTTGTTGTTGTTGTTGTTGTCGTGTCTATGTTGTGAAAAGGGAAGCCTCAGATCACTCTGAAGCTGTCCAACACAGCATCGGCGACCTCCACAGCTTTGTCCGAAAAAAAAAATATAGCCTGTATCCTTCCTCAATAAACAGGAAATCTAACTGAAAAAAAAAACAAAAAAAAAAAAAATTCAAAATCGACGACTGGTTGCTCTTATGACAACTCTTCAGTTTTATGTATTAGCATAGTATGGATTGATTTAAGAATGGTCAAAAATGTTCACCATCAGATTTGGAAAATGAGCTTCAACCTCCTTTTGAACATCCAGCTATATTTAAAAATTTTTTAATTCAATAGCAAAACCTTTTCTCAAACTTAGTTATTTTGAATTTCTTGATCGTTTGTAAAACAAAACTCAAATGCTGCTTAACGTTCAACAGCAACTTAAGTTTACACGTAAGTCGACTATTGGATAGTTTGAGTTAGTCAACTTGACTTTCATATTAAGGTTTTTTTAAATATACATTTTTATACGTTTTTGTACAAGGTGTTGCCAACTTCGACAGATAAAATCAGACGGGTCGTAACACTATAGGCATGGAGGATAAAAATTGTCATAGAATATTGAGTCGCAAACCTAGTGTCTGATGGTCAATTTTCATCTTCTTGTTACCTATTTTATTTATCGTCTAAATGTGTTAGTCGAACAACTATTCCTATATAACTCACATCTGGGGATCTGCGTCAAATATTGCACTCAATGTTTTGCTAATTCCCAATCTCAAATTCAGCTGAAGTTTTACATACTAATGCACCGTATCTTAGCATGAAGTCATCAAAAAAAAGTTTAAATTTAAGGTTTTAATGGTGTAATTAACGCTATATATCTCACATTTTCTGAATTAATAGCAAATAAATAAGTTAAAACCAATTAAATATTTTCATGCTTCAATCTGAAAATCGAGTACTAAGAAAAATATTGTAAAACATACCTTTTTATAAAAAAATGGTTTTTATAGTAACCATTTTTTTATCTTTTTCGCGGAAATACAAGGTTAAAAATTCCCTTTGCAGGGAGGCATTGGTATGATCATTATTTATTATTGAATTACAATATTTTCCTCTGTGCAATATTAACATTTTAAATGAAGAACCGAATATTGCATTTACTATAACAATATTATTTGATTTTTTCCAGTTAGACTCAACAAAAGCTTTTTTAAAAAATAAGATGTAATTTACGAAATGCATGAGGAAACAATTTTCATTTATAAGGTTTATTTATATTCAAAGTTAAAAAAAAAGTCTCATGCACAAACAAAACCTCAAAATTTCAAATGTAATTTATTCAATTCTATTTTTATAGTCTCAGCGAATTTATTAATTTGAAAATTGACTATTAAGGTATAAATGCTATTGTATTTCCTAAAAATATTGATAAAATTTCCCTTATACCTAATACGGTCTTACAGTACATTTTTTATTTTAGGTTATTTAATTTATACTTCCATTTTTAATAAATTTTGTATAATTTTAATAAGAGTGTGATAATGCTGTGACTATAGATTTAACATCATATTAAAGTAATTTTTGTGACAATAAATTACATGTAGTATACATTTGGTATTGATTTACTCCTTTAATATCTAAATTCGTAACGTTAAAAAGTGTGTTTTTAATGTTGAGCAAAAAGCAAGCTATCAATACAAGTTTAATAAGATTTATTTAAGCATAAAAAAGTTCTACATAGATTGATTGTAAACAAGCTCAGCGATGTCTTATCCTGAAAAAAAAGAAAATAATAACAATTAACAAGCTAATAATATATATACAGCATATATGAACTACAAGTTCTCGTTATTAGAAATACATCATTACTCGGGTTTCCATTTTCGGTGAAGCGAACAAAGTCCGAGAGTCTCTCGGGGTAAATTTTTAGCTCTCTCAGCTGTAAAAGTAACGACTCTGTATGTTTGCCGTCTTTCAAATATTACCTACGAGAGTTTTAGATATTAAAAAAAATATTTTTTATGGGTTTCGTTTATTTTATTTCATTTCGAATAATTAGTTTATGAAAATTACTGTGGAAGCAGCCAAAGTTTAAATTGTACTACACTTTGATCTTAGCCAAAAGGCCCAGAAGCGATAGCGACCAAAGTAAAAATTAAAAAAAAAGCACTGAAGTAATCTCTCTCTCCCCACCTAATCTTAAATCAGTCTTCATTATTTCTTCCAAAACCTAATGCGTTATCGATGCCCGCCAATTTTCCTCTCCTCTTTCACCGTCCAAAGCTAAACCCCGATGAAATTTGAGCCAACTCAAATCCGCTTATCTTCTTTCCAAAACTCACCGCCTCTTCTCCCTCACAGGACAAAATTCGTCCCAGGACAAGATTTTGAAGTAACTCAAAAAGTTGAACCGCGACAAAATTTGAGGTGTAGGAAAAGACTTTGAACCGCCTCAAAAAGCTGAACCGCGACAAAATTTTGAGATGCCTCAGAATTTTTGAACCACTTCAAATCGGGAAAACGAGGCATTCCCTCTTTCACCCGATTGAATAGGACATTTGAACCGCCTCTTGTGTGAGTAGCACAACACTGATTACGAGGACTTTCGCTATAGTAACTACCCTGAACACACGTAGCCCGTGCGTCGTAGGACGCCGGCCCTTCTCCAACAAAGTATGAAAAAATAAAGAGCTGGATTAACGTCAAACAGCTTCGACTGCAATTATTTCGGAGAAAGGCGAAGTCATTACAATAAGAGCAGCGAATTTCATTACACACACACACACACACACACACATATATATATATATATCTTCCAAGAATTAAAAAAATCATTAAAAGTACCAAAAGCCCCAATCTACAGGAAAATATGCGTTGGAAATAGCTTAGAACTCAAAGTGTTAAAACGAAAATTTATTTAACCCATTTCTGCTCATAAGCCTATATATGACATAAAACATTCAAATCTTAATGTTTTGGCCTTTGATCTAAAAAACTGATAATCGTTATTTAATTTTCTTCTCTTTAGTTCACAAGTATTAAATGTTATTTTTAAATAACTGTTTTAATAATGCATAATTTCATATGTGAAATTTTAACTTCTTTACATATTTCTTTAAGAAAATAATATCAATTGTTCGTACAATTAATGTCGGGAATGTCTTCATTCGTTGAGGTAAGCAAAATTTGGAAAATGTGATTATAAATAATCTGAACGGAAACTGCTTTATGTCAAAACTGACATTAATCTTAGAAAATTTCAAATGATTATTTTAATTTTAATTGAAAACAATTCAACTTAATTTGTAATTTTTTTAAAAACTTTGACATTTAAATGGATAAAAAGATATATACAGATGATGAACCCTCCTTTATATTGTTTATTCTGAGTATATTCTGAGACTTATCATTAAATCGTTGAGAGACTTATCTTTAAAATATATCAATTTGAATTAATAAAAGATGATTTGCAAATTATCTTTTGTAGTCATTAACAAAATATAAAAAATCACTAGGAAAAGGATAAATGTGTATTACTAAATTTATGTTCATAAAACTGTTTACATCATACTTAAATTTAAAATGTCTATTGTTTCTTACAAATAACATATCATTTTACTACTGTATTGGAGTATTAATAACCATAAACTATTTATTTAAAAGATCAATATAAAACCGAAAATGTGCAATTATACATTTTCTCATTCTGTCCTTGTATAACATGTTTAAATCTACTATTACATAACTCTGTGGTGTCAATATAATGTTCAGTGAAGCAGCATTTTCGAAGATATTTCAATAGACTCTTCTGGAAAATGTGGTTTTGCGGTTGAAATGCCTTATCCTTCAATGTTCCTCCAAAATCCACTGACACGAATAAAGCTTGATTGTGAAGTGACGCGTATATTTTTCTCAAATTTTAGATCTCTGAATTCTTAAAGATTTTTTTTCTTTTCTTACATAAGGACAAGGATTGGAGATGCAAAACTCATATTGTCCACTTTTCAAGTTCCCAGAAAAAGGCAAAAAACGAATGATATACTGGTACATTTTATTTATTATTTTTTATGGTGTGTGTGTGTGTGATATATTTATTGCCATAACAACCACTTGCACATTGTCGGAAAAAATGAGATGAATTTAAAACAAAATGAAAAACAAAATAATTTCTCAACATTATTTTTGAGTATGTTATTGCGGAGACTAATGAACAACAAAAACCAACACCCAACAAAGGGGGTTTCTTGGTCATTCTTTAAGAATATTGACAGATGTAAAGAAAAGAATCACGTGATCCTTTGCAAGCCTCCCTGATTGCTCAAATTCGCAGACTGGGAGTTTCGCTTTAAAACAGTTGCTGGATGATGTGAGTTATGCATCAAAACGAAATTGGCATCATTTTTTAAAGCTTTAAATATATTCAAGTTCCAAAATCGCTATTACACTCCGATCACTATAAATTAAGTATACAGGGTGTCGGAAAAGTCCTTGCCACATTCCAAAAATTCACAAACGAAGAAAACAAATTGTTGTATGAATATGCTGTTAGCACAGTCATGGAATGAAGAATTTGTTTTTCCATTTTAAAACAAAATACTTCCAAAATGTGTTCATAGATGGCGCTGCATCTCCAGTTTTCAGTAATGAGAGCCAATAGGGATTTTTTGTGAGTTTCGAAACAGCATTGACGGTGCGGGAATATTCATTCTCCTGAGGCGACTGCAAGTAAGAAAGCGCATTGCGTAGATTGGTGTTTCGAATCTAAATCTATAACTGGATTTCAGAGAAAGTTTCGTAACATGTTTAAGAAAAACCCTCCGAGTCGAAACCGCATTTTGGCCTGGCATGAGAAGTTTTTAGAGACTGGAAGAGTGATAGGCAGGGAAAGAAGTGGTCGGCCATGAAGATCGGATGAGACTGTAAAAGACATTCGAGATGCTTGCTGTGACGGTACAGTGCCACCTATGAACACAATTTGGAAGTAGTTTTTTTATAATGATGTCAAAAAATTTCGTGAACTGCGAAGTATTATCATGTAAACCGCATATTCATATGAAAATCTGTTGCTTTTCTATGATTTTTTTAAATGTGTCGAGGACTTTTCGGACGCCCTAATTTTTTACTGATGCATTGTTTCATCAATTATATTAACAAATTTTTGAAATAACAAAATATTTACAGCCTATTTAGCTTGAAAGTATTAAAGTAAGTCAAATAAGCCAAACATGTTATATATATATATATAACGGTTTTACAAAAGCATCCATCGAGTCTCTTTCTTGATGAATATTTTTGACCAAGATGCCAATCAGAAGTTTCTTATTAAGGTCCTTATTAGTTTATGTCTTAACTTTGTACATTTTTCTTCGTCTAATCAAAAGGTTAAATCAATTTCTATCATTTTAACGTCAAAATATAAAACATACGAATAGTAAATGTCTTCAGTGTCTTACTGAAAATATTGGGGAAAGAAAACAACCTCTTAAGTTAGTTTAACGCTAAATTTTTAGGCAGAGTTGCGCATAAAAGCTGACATTAATTCTTGTACCCTCTTGAACCTATGTTTATGTTTAACTAAAACTTTTGTACCACTTGAAATTTACTGTACATTTCATGTGTTACTTAAATTTCTTTTTAATCAAAGTTCCATGTTATTATGATATTATATTTTAGTTATGTGCTGCAAAGAAAGGAAAATAAAAATTGCCATTAAATGTGCAATATTTTATGGCCATCGGAAAAAGAAACGAGCCAAATTTAGATTATAAAAAAGTAAAATAATCCCCCTTTTTGTAAAAGTCTATGCTTAGGCTCTTTACAGGCTACAGTCAGTTTTAACGTTGTGAAAATTTTAATTTTGATGAAAGCAAGTGAAAATATTGAGCTAAATATTTATTATATATTTCAGGATGTGACTGGGGAACTGGCGCTGTTACTCTCAGAAATACCTACATTTCCCTTTGGAATTTAGTTATCCGGTTAAATGCTGGGCTTCTGATACTAATCTTAAGAAACTTGAATGGATACTGCTTATGCAGCTCGAATTATCATTGCACTTCATAATTCTTGTACCAGTGACATAGTCCTCTACTAGGCTGATCTGCGACCACTTAGCCTTAGAAGTTGCCTGCTGGTGTAATACTAGAACAAACACTGCAGCCTTATAGCTTAAGATCAGACTTCTGCTTATCTCAGATTCTCGTGCAATAATTAAAGGCTTAGGAGGAACAGTCCATTCATTCAAGTAAACTAATTGTTAAAGAGTAGCGTGGAACAGCACCACTAACAGCGCATTGACTCACCTGAGGGTCTTCATAAAGTCTATTTCCATAATGACCTCCTTGTACATATAAAACAGAAAACTGATCTTCCTAGTTATTTAAGACAGCTCACTTTTCAAATAATCTCTATCTCATGTCCGAGAGAACGCTGTTAAGGTGTACAGTGATGATAGCAGAAATGAAAGAGACTGTTCTGGTAATGAAACTTACATAATATCGAGTAACAGTTATCTGAAGATCCTGAAAGGAATTTTAATGTTTGCTCTGTTTTCCATTGCGATCTAACTACCATAAATGGGGAATTTGATGAAATTGCGACATTTGTAGAAGCAAAGTATGTATTTTGTCTGATAGTAGGCGTTCTATTCAACAGCTAATTAGCCCAGTATAAGAGACGATATGGGAATGACTATCCTTAAAAAGTTGAAACAACTTTCTCTGTCCCAGCAGATTCACTTACAGTGGATACTTGCTGATATCGATTTGGAAGGTAATACGATGGCAGATGCTTTGCGGAAAGTGGGATCTAGTGAGATCTTCGTTTCTCTTGGGCCTCTTACCAATTCTGAAACAGCCACGAGTGCAAAGATTAACAGAGCCACATGGTCAATTCCATCAGTTCATCATCGGTATCAGAGTTGCCTACCCATAGGCCCTTTATTATTTGCTTATAGCAGACGGGGGTCAAAACACTATTACTTGCTTCCGCATTGGGCATCTTAGAACTATGACCTATTGAACTATGACATATGAACTATTATTTAGATGTTTCTGAGTTATTTGAACTGTGCCCCAGATGATCCTCTGATCTTTTAACCCATTCGTGCCTGGATATTTTTGCGACTTTCTTCGATTTTTGCTAATACCAGCAGTAATTGATAAATTTCTGATGTCAACTTTTTGAACAAGGAATGATTTTATTTAAAATCATTATGTATAAAAATTGAAATGTCAACATCCTACTTGTCCATATTAAAATATTTCGTTGAATTGAAGTCCAATACTCGCGAATAAAGGCTAGGAAAAATAAATAATGTTTTCAACTGATAGCGAAAATGCCGTCCCAAAAAAGGGACGCTAGGCATAAATGGCTTAAGTATTTCAACATTAGTATTGAACTTCCCTACGGTGTGCGCACTTATTGACCTGATCTAGAGCTGCTAGACTTTAGGGGATGTGAAAGGCGAAGAAGAATTTCAAGTTTAAAAACTGAAGAATATGCTATTATAGTAATTATGTTCGTTAACGTAAAATATATATGAATATTTTTGTTCTAGTACAGCTGTAAAATTACAAACTTTTTCGCAATGAAACTGCCTGAACAACGTACCTGAACATGCATCTTCGCATTCCTCTTGGCTTTTAAAGTTGTTATAGTTTCCAAGGCAGCCACCGTACACAAATTCTTCGCACTTTTCAGTTTCTTTGTTGTAATAATACCTTATAAAGTGACCTCCGCATGGTCCTACTTGTTTTTTTTCTTCGCAAGCTGATGCAGCTCGGCTGGCTGAAAATACGTAAAGGGTAACGATATACAAGTAATTTATTTTAAGTCATACTTAGAAACTTCAGTTTATGTAAAAAGTAAGATCCCACCAGCAAAGTAGATGATTAAACATATGCGATCTGTTAATATGATCTAAAACGATTGTTGAATAATTTGATGGACTTGAATTTTATTTTTAATAACATTGCTATTTAATAGAAAACGCTCAAAAGCAAGTGGTGTTTAAAAGATGCATACTTGTTAAGCCTATGTAATGAACACAAGCAAACATGCACAATGGGTGTTTGGTTATCACAATCTTCAGGGTTAGGTTGTCGCTATGCGAATACCTACCGCCCGCGGTATACCAAGCTACATTAAAAAATTTGAAACAAAGGCAGGATTATTACTGAGAATAAACTAAATATGTATATTTTTAAATTAGCAGAGTAATAAATTATGTAAGTTTAGAAAATTTTATACAAATTAGTACATGCAATGTATTGAATATAATGAAACATGATTACTTTTTTTTTCTATCTCATATTCATACTTTTGCATCCTTGATTACATTAAGATGACTGATGAAGTTACAGTAACACGTAAAGCAATCAAAACTGTGTTTCATTAAGTTTGATAGACCTACCCAAAAATTCACTAATCGTTCGTCCGTATTAAATTACTTTTAACCTTGCAATGACTAGTTGACTTCGAAATACGGAAAATGCTGTAGCTTCGATGACAGTCAAATGCTGTCGTAAATGGTGTCCTACGCATTCACTAAAACCATCAGCCACGAAAACATCCAGTCAGCATTTAAATGCACAGGTATTTATACAATCAACTGGAATGAATTTTCAGATGCTGATTTCACTCTCGCAACCGGGTAGGATCATTCTTTCATGTTAAAAGGCCTACCTAACTCTTTAAATGCAAGCCTAGAATGGCAATCTTCAAAATGATTGTCAAGAAAATTAAAGTCCGGATTTTTGCGAGCAAAAAGAAAGTAAATAAAAAGAAGGCACTGAAAAGGAGATAGATACAACCTAGAAACATCATTTTAGCAGAAAGGTAAAATGTAAAAAACAAAAAAGGATTTAAGATTTTTCAACAACTGAATCATCTGTCGTCAGATTGGAAACAGATAGCAACATCTCAATAGACCAAGATTTGGTGTACAGAAAAAAATTATCATCAGTGAACTTGAGATTCATGATCATATCCTGCTTAAATTTGAGACAAAGGTTCTGCCAAATACTTCTTGGGAAGAATACAATACTGATTATGCCGTGTACTTATTAGACTGAAACAAAGTTCAGGAAGCGTTTGCCTAACTCGAATGAAAAAAAAAGTCACTTTTGTTTTTTCCAAGAATTACGTACCTGCGACCTTCATATAAACGATGTATAGTTCTTACTTCCACTGCCAGGACTTCTTGGTACAACAGCGAGGTGTAGAGATCAATACAAACTCCCTTGTTAAGATCTTTTTCATTTTACTCGTCAATAAACTTATCAATTGACTACTCTTCAAAAGATCACCCACTCCGTGATGTGGTAGGTTGTCTCATCCCAAATTTGAATAAAAAGCGATGATTTTCAATATTAATGCTTCCTGGTTTTTCATGTTAACGTGAATACGGGACAACATATGACCAAATTATAGGCTAACAATTTTATTTAAATATCTCTTATAAGGGTAGAGTTATCTATAAACATGCGAAGAGGGAGACAATCTATCCCTTTTTCCCTTACCTCTTTTTTCCACGAATGAAAAAAAATCACTTTTGCATTCACCGAGAAAAGTTATCTGTGTCCATCATGTAAACGATGCAGCACTTTCTTCCACTGATAGCTTCTCTTCGTGTAACAGCGGGTGTAGAGATCAATACAAAGGCATTTGTAAGGAACTTTTTTGATATTACTGTGCAGCAGACCTATGTCGCGATGGGATAAGCTGTCTCATCCCAGATTTGAATAAAAAATGAAGATTTTCAATATGAAAAAATGCTTTCTACTGTTTTTTATATTAATATGAATATAAGACAACATATGACTACATTAAAGGCTACAAATTTTATTTAAATAGAATTCTTATGAATAGAGTAGCTTCTAAACATGAAAAAGTGAGACAACCAAACCTCACCCCCATATATACAGTGAAACTTCTTGGGAGCGACCACTGTCTGTTCCACGAAAAAGCGGTCGTTAAGAGAGTTAGTCACTCAAAGAAGTGTACACATTTGGGAGCCAAGGAAAAAATAATGCTAAAAAATATAGTTTGTTTTGTTATCTTTAAAATTGCGTATTAATAAAGTAATTATGAAAACATATTTTTAAAATTTTAATTTTAATAAAATATTTAGAAATTTCAGATCGTTTCATTCTCTTTCCTCTCTGTGAGAGTAGTACTTCCTCTCTAGTTTACCTCTCTAGTTTATTATGTACTTCCTCTCTAGTTACCAAAGAGCATTCATTCAGATATTCTTCATGCATACTCAGTTTGCTGTAATAAAGTCTATTTGCTTTAAAATTCGCTCTTAGGGTTTTCCCACAACTAAAAATTACGCCAATTTTCTTTTTCTTGTAGCTCAATCACATCAATGCGCTAATCTCATCAATATAAATAAAGATCTTTTGTAATTAATGCATGTAGTCATGGTGACTAATAAAAGTTGATTTTTTATTAATATTTGTTTAATTATTACTGAGAAAAGATCATTCCATTTCCTTTAAAACCTTTCATGCCCAAAAATGAAAAAAGAAAAAATTAATATAATTTAAAATCTCGTCAACACAGTAATCGTAAGGTGATCGTCCAATGCGATTTTCATTATTTTTAACACAAATTAAAATTAAGTTATTATTACATATTGAAAACATTGTAATAGGCTAATTAAAAGCATCATCACAGTAGTCGTAAGGTGGTCTACTTACTTCAATTTTTTTTTCAACATATTGCACCTATTGGATTTTAATGGAACTTGGCATGCTGTTAAGCAGCACATAGGCAATTATTGTAGTTTATTTTTTCAAAGTGGTAATTCAAATAGATCATATTGAAATCGATTGACAAAATTTTTATTTGCCTTTTTTAGTACTTTTATTCAGGAAAAACACTCAAAATACTGGTGTTAACGATAAAATAAATAAAAACTTAGTGAAAAATCAGGATGACCGAAAATTTTTTCTTCGAAACGGTCGTATCGCTTTATAAATAACATTTTATGTGTGTTTTTTCACAAAGTTTTTATTCATTTTAACTTTTATTCAGGCTTGGCCCGTAAGAAACTACTATAAATAAACTCTAAAGTGTACCATAACCCTTCCATTTAGATTTATTTTCCAAGGTTTAAAATTAACTAAGATACATCGCTTTGAAAAAGAGTCGTTTCTGGACACTTTTTTTCAAATAGTTCCTTATTTAAGGGGTCATAGGAGGATTAAGAATTCAAAAACTCGATTTTTCAATTTCAATTTTATTCGAAACTTTATTAACTTCTGAGCATGTTGACCCCAATTCCATCCAATAAATCAAACTAGAACCCGAGATAGACATAAAAACGTTTCATGAAAGCTCTATATTTGAACGCAATAAGGTAACTTTAAACGGCGCTTTTTCAAAACGCATTTTTATGAACTATCCGTATGATAACAAAATTTCTATGATTCGTATCTTCACGAAACTTTATATAGTTGGTATCAGTATCTATAGAATGAACTAATATTTAAGAAAAATATTTAAATTAAGAATTTTAAAATTGGATTTTAAATTGAAATTTGAAAAAATCGTACTTTTCCCCTTATGCTTCTATTAAAATTTTCGAACGTCCATTCGAAAGTTTATTTCTCTCACTTATAGTATTAATTCACTCTATAGATACTGATACCAGCTATGACCATACAAAATTTCGTGAAGATACGAATCATTTAAATTTTATTATCCTGCGGAAAGTTCATAAAAATGCGTTTTGAGAAAACGATATTAAAATTTCCTTATTGCGTTCAAATATACAGCTTTTATAAAACGTTTTTATGTTATCTCCGGTTCTAGTATGATTTATTGCATGAAATTGGGGTCAAAATGTTTAGAAGTAACTAAGGTTTCAAATGAAATTAAAATTGAAAAATCGATATTTTGGAGTTCTTAATCGTCCTATGACCCCTAAGATATAGAGCTAATATCTACGCGATCAACTACTATGAGCGCCCTCTATAATATAACATAGGTTACGACATAGGTTACTATTGGAGCAGTTTCGCTATGGAAGTAAGTCTACACCCTTCGTCTAGAAACTGGCAAGCACTACGGTTTATTGCAGGAGAAGATTGTAAACAAATTTAGTAGGCGATTTTAACGTATACTTCAATTCCAAAGAAGTGCTTTATGGAACAGGGAAGACAAATACGGTACATTCATGGATTATGATACGCATTCCAAACAGTATTTATAAAGGCGAAATATTAGAATATCCTTGGCGAAGATTATAAAACAGTTTTAGTGGGCGAATTTGATATAGATTTCGATTCCAAAGAAATATTTTATGGAACAAGGAAGAAAAGTACGCACATTCATGAATAATGTCTCACTTTGCAACTTAATGAAATAAAGAAGTAAAATAGGAATGGCGCATGGATTGTAATACGCTTTTAATTTATAGCATTTTAGTGCGTGTTTAAAATATGAAAGTGTTTCATATTTTTAGCACTACACTATTATTTCGTTCACTTGAATATTTTTTATTATTTGTTTAGTCAAACAGATATTAAATGACTAACTTTTAAACAATGGTACGCGAAAATTTTTATTATTAATTTTTTAATTATTTTACATTAACAAAACTTGACGATTTTTTTTGTAATTAATTTAAGAATTCAGTAATTTTTCCAAATTATTATTAGGGAATTAAACGATTTTTAGTAGCTGCGTCACATACATTTCTTTGAAGAATTACACACATGTGCAGACTAATATTTTTTAAATTTATATTTACAGTGTGCATTAACGGTTATGAAAATAAGTCCTGGGAATAGATTAGCCAGCATGAACGGATATTTTTTTACGAAGTTATTTTTTTATACAATGCTCCCGGCAGCGTCGGGCAACACAGCTAGTCTTTGATATTTATATTATGGCGTAAGTATTTTTTAGCATGTTTTCATAGTGATTGTTAATAATAAAAGTATAAATCTTATTTGAATTATAAGTTCTATATATATGCTTTTCAAACATGATTTTTTTTAACTAAAACGTTAATTAGTTTGCTCAAATGAAATTCTTCACAGCCAAAAAGAATAATAATTCTTTTATTAGCCTTTCAAATTACTACAACATAATAATTTAAGAATATGTGATACAAACGATGAATGTAAGAAGATTCATGAACAGACAGTGCTGAGCAACTTCTTTTCCTGTTTTCAGTTTTCTGGAAAGAAAAATAGGAAAATGAATAACTATTTTTAAATTCTGTAAACTCTTTATTAATTTTCATTTAACATTTATTATTTAGTGTGAGAAATTTTTAGCTCCATTCCATCCAAAAACCTGGGCGTTTAAAAATGTCGCAAATATATTCTATATATATATATATATATATATATATATATATATATATATATATATATATATATATATATATATATATATATATATATATATATACACTCTTAGACAAAAAAAAAACGATGCACCAAGAAGGAGTTATCCAAATGGGACGAAAATTGGTAGAAGGGATGTACATGTACAGAAAAACAGATGATTACAATTTGAGAAAAATTGGATGATTTATTCAAGTGATAGAGCTTCACAAAATGAAAAAGTTAATAACGCGTTTGTCCACCTCTGTCCCTTATGCAAGCAGTTATTCGGTTTGGCAGTGATCGATAGAGGTGACGGATGTCCTCCTGAGGGATATCGTGCCAAATTCTGTCCAACTGGCGCGTTAGATCGTCCAAATACAGAGCTGGTTGGAGGGCCCTGCCCATAATGCTCCAAATGTGCTCAATTGGAGAGAGATCCGGCGACCTTGCTGGCCAAGGTACCGTTCGGCAAGCACGAAGACAAGCAGTAGAAAAACGTGCAGTGTGGGGACGGGCATTATCTTGCTGAAATGTAAGCCGAGGATGGCGTGACATGAAGGGCAAGACAACAGGGCGTAGAATTTAGTTGACGTACCTCTGTGCTGTAAGGGTGCCACTGATGACAACCAAAGGGGTTCCTACTTTGAAAAAAATGGCACTCCAGACCATCACTCCTGGTTGTCGGCCTGTTTTTTGGAACACAGTAAGGTTGGTATCCAACCGCTGTCCGGGGCGTCTCCAGACACGTCTTCGCTGGTCATCGGAGCTCAGTTCAAAACGGGACTCATCACTGAAGACTATTCTACTCCAGTCAGTGACATTCCAGCTCGAATGAGCCTGACGCTACTGCAAACGGAATTGTCGTTGTACAGAGGTCAATGGTAGTCGGCGCAAGAGGCGCCGTGACCTCAGGCCCCTTTCTGTGAGCCGCCTGTAAATGGTCCTTGCGGTCACTGAGGCACTAGCTGAACGTACAATAGGCCGACCGCTTCCTTCGTGACGCTGTGTTCAACCATGGTTCACTCATTCCTGCCAACATCGTCTGATAGTAGCATCGCTTCTTCCCAAATTTCGAGCGATTCGCCGATTAGACCATCCAGCTTCTTTGAGCCCAACTACATGTCCTCCCTCAAATGCTGACATTTGCGCATATCGTTCGCGCACCTGTATGCGAGGCATAGTTACTGTCTACCTGAGTACAAGGAATGAAATGAGCAAAGAATTTATGACCTGGAATTGAAAATTCTCGTCTTAAATATGCTGGCAGTTGCACTTCAGCGATCACATTGTTACACGTTCATTCATTGGCTCCAAATTTTCAAATTTTGCATTTTCCGTCGAAACTTGTATGCATAGCAATTAGTGTCCAATTTGCATTACATCTTCTCGATGCGTCGTGGTGCGTCGTTTTTTTTTTTTTGTTTTTTGTCTAAGAGTGTATATTAAGGGACACGTGTACATAATGCATATTAATTATTCCAAAAAATCTCTGCTTATAAATATTAATGCAAGTATATTTACAGTGTGCCTGCTCAAGTCCCAAATCATCCCCAATAATTTCTGAAAGTCAAGAGCTATAGTCATAAAAGTAGGGTCTATGTATAGTAAAGTTGCCCTGCTCTGTGCAAAGAAACCGTTCTCAGCGCCGTCTGACACGATAATTCGAAATTAGCGTTCCACATGATACTCATTAATTCGCACAATCATGCTACGAATGGAGGGATAAAACACTTTTTTTTCCTCACTTGTTTGGTCGAATTTTCCCAAACTGCAATAACCTGACATTAGACTAATTTATCCTTCATGTTAAAAGTGTTTTCTGTCTGCAACAATACACATCTAGGCTGGTCTGCAATATCCACTAGAAATTCTACATATTTCTGGTGATACACTGGCAAAAGTATCAGTTTTACGTTTTTATTCCTTGTATTTTGCACTTTCAATTTTTAATATTAATGTACTCAAGATACCCTTTCTTAATAAATCACTGATGCTGAATAGCTTTGAAAACTTTTTTTACCGTATCTCTTACCGTTATTGCGACAAGAACGCTAACTTCATTCTTAAGCGCATTTTTTGTGTAGCGCATCGGAAGTTTACTGTTCCTAGATCCCACTTTTATAACTATAGCTTTGGAAATGGCGATTTCCAAAATTGTTAGTCAGAGACACATATCTCCAGTTAAAAATGCTTTAAATTTTATAATCTGTTATACCAGAAACAATCGAAGTTAATAATTAATTTCCTATAAAGATTACGAAATTTAAATTTTTATAAGGTCCAGCGGTTCTATAAGTTATATTTAGAAAAATTTTTCTTATACAATGTCATGCAAAATCTATATAATGAACGTCCTGTTTCTAACGCTTCCGGATCGAATCATCGCCCCGGTGCATCTGTCGCCATGTTGAAATTGTGAAAAAATTACATTTTTATCTCTAACTAAAAGCAAAAGCTTTTTATACCGTTCGAAAGATCTCTAAGAAATTAACCTTTTTTTTAAACTTGCAGATACTTTCAACTCTAAATATCTAGCGAGATATCACTTCTTGAAGAAGTAAACAGAGAAACGATTCATTCCTTCATTCTTTGAAAAAAATCACGGAACGCAATCTCTGGCGTAGATCAATAAGATGACAGAAAGGAAAAGCACTACAGATTGTTTGGATTCGACATCTATGAATTATATGTTTAACTAAATCATTAAAAATGTCCGTTTTACTGTCTTTTCCTTAAAATTAATAATACAGTGACCATAAGCAGATTTTTGCTTTACCTAAGGAGTAATTGAATGCAAAATTTATGTATAATTAATTACTTATTCTGTAAATTACTTCTAATTTATTTATATATTATATGAATCATTCAATAAAACTGCAAAAATTTCAAAAGCATTAAATAATTTTACAATTGCGCAAAATGATTTCGAGGCCATATTTTAATTAACCAAATTTATTAATTTACTATAGTAAAGAAAGCTATATAAAAGCATTCACTATAATTTATATTTTACTAATTTTTCACTAATTTTATTTATTTAAGTACAAATGCACGCTGGAGCGAAAGTTTTATTGTTACAAAGAAAAATATTTTTAAAGAAACAATAGATTGCAGCATGGATATAGTGATAAATATCTCGATAGGTTATTTTTCTCTTCAACGATAATCTCCCCAGCCGCCACCTCAAAGACATTTTGCTACTAACAATTGTATTTATTAAAGTATCGATTTTAAACGAAAAAGTTAGTTATAGAATTATTTTAGTATGTTGCAAACTTCGGCCACGAAGAGGCCCGTGTGACGTAGGTTGTACAAGCCAGTCGCGAAGCGGCGGGTGTGCTCTAGGTTGCACATTTTGGCCGCGAAGCCGCAGATCGCCCTTTTATGACCAGAATTCACTGAGTTGTAAATCAGCAAATATTTTGTCTGAGGTCTTTTTGCCAGGTTTAAAAATGTTCCTTTACGGTAAACCGTTTTAGGACCATATAAATATTGAAATTTTAAATCGGAGGTTTTAATTTTATTTTCAGGCTTAATGCAGAGAAAGAGGCAAAACTAATTTTAGGCTCTATAAAAATCTATCCGGGATCTTTTAATTTGAATGATTAATAAAAACCATGTACATTAGTTTTCTGAAATTTATACTGTAAACAACCCCTATTTCGCAGCTCGAAAAGTGGTGTAACTTGGTCGTAGAATGACGATTTTTTTTTAATTTTGTAAGAAATTGTAAAATGAAAATTTTTCTAAATATAACTGATAGGACCGGAGGACCGTATAAGAATTTCAATTTCGTAATTTTTACAGGAATTCGTTTATTGACTTCGATTGTTTCTGATATAATAGATTGTAAAATTTAAAGCATATTTTGCAACTGAAAATATGTGCCTCTGAGAACGGTTTAGGAAATAGGCATTGGGCACTGTTAGCACTGGACACCCTGCATATTAGTACGTTTTTCTCTACGCAAAAACCAATTTCTAGACATCGAATTAATTTGAAATGACAATACAATAATTTTAAAAGAGACATATTTTGTAGTTTTTCTTTTTTCCTTTTTTTTTTTTTAACGGGAGCACGCAAAATCCTACTATATTACACACTATAGAAAGTCATTGTTTAAAATATATTTTAGAGACCTTCATCATTCCAAAGAAAACAAAATTGATATATTCTGTTAAGGATTACAAAGTAAGGCTTTCCATCGAAAAATTTAGCATTTACAGATATTTCAGAGAATCACCCAAAAATATTTCTAGATATTACAGATTATCGCAGTTTAGACATTTTTCTATTTTATGCACAATACATTAGGTACAGAGATATTTATATAGGTTCACTTTTCATTTAAATGATGGAAATAATATAAAAAGTTCTTTTACAGGCTCTCGCAATGCAGGGAAATAATGATAATAAAATTTTAAAAAAAATGTAACTTTACTGTTAGAAATGTGTGGGGTGTTTTTCACTTATATTTTCAGTGACAACCATTACGAGTCATTCGAAATAAATTAAAACAAGAAAGATAAATCATGACAAACGCATCGATTATAAAACACTTTCCAGCACAACAATATTTTTGGGCATAATTTGGCTATGTAATTTCCTTAAATCTGGGGAGATTTAAGAGATAAGATAATGATCTATTATTACTATAAATGCAATTTTATGAGACCTTGTAAAAGACCTTTAAAATTTTTTCCACCGTTTAACTGCAGAAATATATAAATATATACTCATTATCTTGTGCTAGAAATGTATTAGTGTCTCTCAAATGTCACATACTATAATGTGTTGGAATTCTTTTCAGAGCATTTTTTTGAGAGTCTTAACAATATGCATGCCAACTTTGTTTTCTTTCAAAAAACCGAATATATCTGAAATACGTTTTCAAGAATGACTGCGCATAGAGTGCAATGCACTGGACTTTTTTTTTCTCCTGTAAAATAACTATAAATGCTACTTACACCATTTTCAATAAGGTACATGGTACTGTACGCAGAAAAAAACATAAATTTCGCACAAATCTATGTATATTTATGGCAGGTAGAACACTGAACAAGGGACAACAGAATGGGTAAACAAAAACCGAAATCATAAAAATCTCTTACACTTGTTGGTAAGTTAAAAATATGAATATTCTTCTAATACAGCATAATGCTATAGCACGAAAAAGGAGAACGAGGAATTTATTCTTTTAAGGGTTAGCAGTCTAAAAGTAATGTACCATATGTTAAAATATCAAAGTTTGCAACTTTGTTGCATCTGAATCGGTTGGTGCTTTAGAAACCCTAAAAACTCTTCCGATCAATGCAACCTTCCACTCCTAGACAGATAACTCTTGCGCAGCTTAGCCTTAACGCAAGAAAACACACTAAATTGGCTAAAAATCATTTGACGAAATACATGTCTACATTCAATATATTCCATCTTCGTCCGCCTAAAATAAATAACTTCATATTAACCCATTAAGCGCCAAAGCTCCCATTACGGGAACATCTATTATATATTTTTATCTTAAAATATTTCAACGCAATTTACGAAATACAAATTTTATATAAACATGTACACTATAGGGTGTGTTGCATAGTGTAAATGTTTATAGAAAATGTGTATTTCGTAAATTGCGTTAAAATATTTTAAGAAAAAAATATATAATAGATATTCCCGTAACGGGAGCTTTGGTGCTTAATGGGTTAAATTTTTATTAAATCTACTCAAATCGAATTTCACGCTCTTCTTCGAACGTGCTAGAACTTGTCGCATTCATACGATTTCGTTCAGCTGGGAACATCTCGAGGAAATCCTTTTATTTGAAGGTGGAAAAATAAATAAATCGGGGAAAAGCCTGATAACTGTGATATCAATATGAAGTCATTTTCACTTGCAATAGCTAATTTTGTCCCTCAAATGATTCAGTTGTTTTACTCTTGGAAATAAAATGTAGCCGTAAATGTAGCGAAAAATTGCTTAAAAATAAGAGAACGGGTGGATTTTCAGATTTAAAGTAGCGCAGATTTTTCTCCATATTTTTATACATAATTATGAAAAATTTTAAACGGATAGTACAAACAGTTTAGATGTTATTGGGATTTTTGTCCTTAACTTTGTAACATCTTTGCAGTAATTGCGGAAAAAGTTTTATCTTGGAGCATTGTTGGAGAGTTACGGATGAGAGCAATACATAGTAGGATCGCTTTAAAGAATAACTTCCCATAAAGCGCAATCTGTAGGGAATATTTTTAGTGCTCCTGCAGAAAAACTGTAATTGCTGCATAGACCATTTTCAAGAGGGTACTTGGTACAGTATATATGAATAACATGTATAATTTCGTAGAAATCGATGTATATTTACGAGAGTTAGAGCACGGACGGACATACAGTAAAACAGGAATCAAACACTTTTCAACCTTGTTAGAAAGTGTTAAAAACTAAATTAACACAGCTGATTTCAAGCATCCCAGCTTTTTCTAACATTAAAACTATTTTTGTTTCAATCAATTGAAAATGTTAAGTGTTCCTGATTTGTGGGAATCATATTGACATTGAACAAAATCAGTAAATTTGAAGATTATTTTTTACTATTTGTTTATATTCCTTTAAAAGCGTCTTTTTTTTAGCTTCTTTAAAATATAATTTATTTTTTCATCGAACGAAATATGATAAATAGATGGAAAAGTTAATGTTGTAACTGTCTAAGTATTTAAATAATTATAAATGCTTTATTTAATCATAATAGTACTTCTGCAGTTGTCCAAACACTCTTTCTCGGTTGGATATCTGTTGTAGTTTCCGTCGCATCCTCCGAAAACGAACTGCTTGCAAGTTTTTGATTTCACATCATAATACCACATTAAAAAATAGGCTCTACACCATCCAGGGTCAGGATCCTGGTGACAAGTTTTGGCTGAAAAATATATTCTTTTACCAAAATTGAAAATTTCAGAGCAGTTTTTAAATGGAAAGAAAACATATTAAGAAAATTGTCAGAAAAAGATTGTTTGTTTGTACACCGTTTGTACAGAATCAGAAGAGGTGCTCGCAATTTTAGCCATGTAGAGCGCCAACCTTTACAACAGTTTTGTATGGACAACAGGACTTTCTGAAATATATCCCACATTTTCCAAGTGTTTTCAATGGCAACCAATATTTGGGCTATCGGTCCTTAGTGCTGACAAAAGGATTTTCCAAACCATGATTTTTATACCACCTAACACAAAGAAATCGGTTGTGATAAAACCAGTTGCTGTGGTGGAAAATTAAACGGTACACAGTGACCAATATTTACAGCTTCAATAGTTTTAGATAGGTAACCACACACATCATTTTTCGATGTTCTAGAGCGCTCTAAGGCTACAACCACATAATCCAAGAAATAACTCGTTCGTAAGATATGGTAATATAGTCTGAAGAAATCTGAAGTATTTTACGCCGACCAAATAGAATGGTAGCGAACATGATTGCAGCAAACCGAAGATTTAAGCCTAAATATTTTTGCTCCATAGTTACTCTCATACCATGCGGTTTCTGTCTAGCCCACATATTTGATTTGCGCTTGTTGAAGACACATCATTGATGGACGCTTAATCGGTAAAAGATCAACGACTTTAAAGCATAAATCGCTGATAACAAAAAGTAACTCGATTGAGATTGTCATCTGCTTCCTGCAACTGTGCCTTTTCCAAATGAAAAGGATTTAAGCCACCCTGTTGTAGTGTTCAGTGCAGTTCAATGTGGAACTGCAAAATGGTTTGCCATACTTCGTGTGTTACAGCTTGCCTGTTCTTAGATAGACTGTAGGCCAGCTTCGTGGATTGGAACGTTGTGTGCAGATCAATGGCTTTCTCGATTGACATTAGTACCTGAAAATTATCCCGTTTAGCCCAGTTGTCTGAGAACACTTAAAAACATTTGATGCTGTGGCACGCGCCGTTTTGTGTAAAGCTCTGAATACATTTGAGTAGCTATAAGATAGCGTTCTTCTGCAGCATCGCAAGCTACAAGAACATTAGCAGTTTGTTAAAAGAGTATCGGTTCATGTTACTTCTTTGATGTCACCTCGTGAAATAGAGTGCCAGCCGACATCAGGGAACTTTACTTGTGAATGGAGTTTGTTACTCTTATTG
The DNA here is from genome assembly GCA_038373885.1 of Cheiracanthium punctorium. Taxonomy (NCBI): domain Eukaryota; kingdom Metazoa; phylum Arthropoda; class Arachnida; order Araneae; family Cheiracanthiidae; genus Cheiracanthium; species Cheiracanthium punctorium. Next base: position 179,538 of record JAWZYV010017823.1, on the reverse strand, counting down.
CGTTCATTGATCCCATGCTTTCCTATCTAAACTAGTCTTATCTTATACTTCTGTATCATTACTAAATATTGATAATAAATTCAGATACATAAATGTTAACAGTTCAGAAATAAGAGGTGGTTTGTTTTAAAATCAGCTCAAGGAGATAAGAAGAAGCTAAACATTTCTGTATATGTAAAGAATAAAGGTATTAAAATTCACACAGTTTCATATTAAGTTTTTATGAAAAATCAGCTTTCATAAATTTCACGTGAAGTGCGTTTCAAAAACACGCATTAATGGTAATGTACTAATCAAGTTTTTAAACAAATTTCACTTAAAAATACTCCAAACTACAATAATGTAGAAACTATTAAAAAAGAAAAGAGATGTGTCACGAAATACTCTTTAAGCGGTCTATCCCAAAAGAAAAAAAATTTGTACACATTTCTGTTACATCACGAAACCATTGGCTCAGAAATGAATATTGGGATGCCGATGACGCATTCCAGTTGTGTAACTATTTACAATTTACAGCGCAGCGCATGCCTAGTGGCCTAACACTGAGTCGTTGTAAGCGTGAATCGCTACATTTAAAAAGCAGCTATCTATTTAACAACGCAATGGAATTCAATTGTAATTGAATACCCGACCGAAGAAAAAGCCGCGTGCTTCTCTCCACTATAGGCCTTGTTCGATGTTCTGTTTTCACTTCTTAATATGGATATGAAACGACGCAATTTTGACATACTCCTAAATATCCAAAGAGGCGTAACCACCATGTTTTGAGGCTTCTCACAAAATGAGTTGGTAACTTTCTACAACCACCGGCAGTAACGCTGGGCACTTTCTATTGCTGTCTAAGTCGCAGGCATGAAACACTATTAAGTATTTTTCATTGTAAGAAATATTACTTAATTTATGCATTTTTTTTCTATTTTTTAGGGGCGAATAGGGATTATTTAAAAAAATAGAATTTTTAGAGAAGGAAGAAGGTTTAAATATTCTTACGACAAGTAGCCTCATCACTGCCATCCTCACAATCTTCTATCGCATCGCATACAAATTCTTTAGCAATACAATCGCCTGATCTGCATTGAAATTCATCGTCTGTACAAGGAGTACCAGCACTAACAGTTCCTGGAAGAAAATGCACTATTTTAGAGAATTTGCCGTATTAAAATAAAAATATTAAGGAATACAAACAAAATCTTATTCACAAAATGAACAAGTGCAATCTAGGAGAGTAAGCATAATTTCAGTTAAAATAATTATCGAGATTAGAATGTTGGACATCGTTATATGTGTAATGGTACAAGGGTAAGAATCAATCTAACCAAAAGTATCAGTCCGGTGCTGTTTTCGATGGTTTGAAATCATTTTCACTACTTAAGAGATTTATTGTAGTGCGCCTTAAAAATAAGGAACAAAAACTCGATCCCAAAAGCTGAAAATCGAGACAAACTTGTCCCGGTTTTAAAGCCTTTGGAGTGATCTCAGCTCCCTCGGAGTGAAATTTCGTTCTTTTCCATTCTTTTAGTTCTTTTTTTTTTCTTTTTTAGTTCTTTTTATGTGGTCTAAAATATCTTAAAGATAACATTACATCATATTGTTGCATCATATTGCTGTATTCTACTATGAACTTGCAAGAAAATTTCACTCCACAGCAAAGCAGACTATATAGGGTAATTCAGAGACTTATGCCAAACATTTTTTTTTTTTAAATTTGTGTAAAAAATCGCAGGTTGCACATATAATAAAATAAATCATGCTGTGCTATTTATATTAGAATATAGAACATGTGTACCGCTACAAAAAACTAAAAAAGAATTAATATTTTTAAAGATTTTTTTCTAAAACATTGCACTGCGGGAGTTATGTCGCGCAAGTCAGTCATAAGCCAGCCGCCTTGTCATAAGAACTTCATGAAGTAATAAATAAAAAAATATTAAAATTAATATTCATATCTGGAATATAATTACCTATGTAATAAAAAAAGAAACTGAATAAATACAAAGAGACGTAGAAATATATTTCAATCAATATGAGTGTCCCTTTAAATACTTATTTTTCTTAATTGAACTTTTGTTTTATTTCATCAATACGTAACATCAGTGTATTTGAGAGGTGAAAAAAGAGTAAATTAGTATTTATTTTGTTTCATTTGTTTTAACCCTATCTCCCGGCGGTCGGGATACGTTCCCGACTGGGCGTGACTGCCATTATGTCCGTCCCTTCACAGGAGGCGACGTTGGTCCACCTAATAGGTGACCCCATAACACAGAGGCCAACAACTCTGGCCTTAGTAGTGGCCAATTCATTCAAGGCAGAGGCCCTCCATTGGGGGGAGGGAAACATCTTGGCTCTGACGTGATACAGAAAACTTTTTGTACAGTACAGTTATATATCTTCATATAAAGTGAATCCGATGTTACAAATTTTTGAAGGCCCCCCCAGGGTCCCACGGTACGGGGCCCCTAACATGGTTCTTAACGCTAATTTATGCAATTTCGAAGTATTGGTACAGCTGAAGCCGACTTCCCACAGGAGAACTATTGGCATGGAGATGTAGTATCAACATAGTAGTTGCATATTATGAAAAAACATTTTTTGAAGCTACAGCTGTTTCTATGAAAAATCCCAAAAACTACCTCCCTATTTGGAACATTCTGCTGACACGCATAAGGGCATTTCGGAGTTACTTTTAGAAATTTAATCAATTGTAGCAATATTGAAAATTAACTTATTCTGCATATATCACAAATGTATCCTCCATATATCACAAATTGTTCTTTTACAGGGGCACTCATAAGAATTACATTACGCTGTACGGGGATCTCTGTAACTACTGAACCGATTGGAAATTTTTTTTCACTGAAAGTTGCACTATTCCTGAGTAGCATAGTCTAAAATTCATGCATGCAGCATAATTTACAGGAACACTCAAAGTAATTCGTAAGCATTATCGTAGCAGTCTCCATTCACTAAATGCGAAAACAAAGTGTTATAAATTAATTAACTTTACAAATACCATGTCTTATACTTCATTTAAAATAAACAAAAAATTATTAATATTATTGTGAATAAAAGAAATTGTCGAAATTCTACACCATTAATTTCTGACTTGCATACTATTTTACAACAAAATTCTCAAGGACAAATTCTCAGGTTAATTACTTAGTTTTATGTTTTATTATAGATTCTGTTATATTGCTTATTGTGAGGTGCTTTGATACTTTTAATATTAGCAATCGTAAATGGAGTAGTAGAGCAAATTTATTTAGACAAGAAATATACTGTCGGTAGTGACTATTTTTGTGTCATCTCGTTGTGGCCAGTTAATGAATGAGAGTCAGGTATTGTATGCAAATATTTTATTGTAGCAGTTCCATCTGCTTCTGATAAAGCGATGACCCTTCCACTGTAAAATAACTTTTCCACTGCCAAGTACATTCAGCTCAATATTAGCAACTTCCTACTTTTTTTCACTAGTCTACAAAGAAAATTATATTTAAAAACAGAAGTAATGTAAAATGCTGTATAATAAAAATATTTTATTTATAGAGCATGTACAAATTTTTTATTATTTAAATTATTTTGAGTGTTCCTGTAAATTAAGCTACATGCAGGAATTTTAGCATATGTTACTCAGGAATAGTGTAGCTTTCAGTGAAAAGATCTTTAGAATCGGTTCAGTAGTTACAGAGATGTCCATATAGCGTAATGTATTAGAATTCTTTTGAGTGTCCCTGTAAAAAACTGCTCAAGCTGCATGCTGAAAGGTAGCCTATAATACTTAGGAATAGTGTAGCTTTCTATCAGGGAAAATGTTTTTCGAATCGGTTCCGTAGTTACAGAGATACCCATACAGCTTAGTGTAATTCTTATGAGTGCCCCTGTAAAATAACCATTTGAAATACATGGAGGATATATTCGTGCCAGTGGAATGTGCCAAATAGGGAGGTACTTTTTGGGATTTTTCTTGGAAACAGTTGTACCTTCAAAAAATGCTTTTTCATAATATGAAACTACTAAGTTGATACTACATCTCTGCCAACAGTTCTCCTGTGGAAAGTCGGCTTCAGCTGTACCATTGCTTCGAAATTTCATAAATTAGCATTAAGGGTCATGTTTGGGACCCGTACCGAGGGCCCCTGGTGACCTAAAAAAAATTTTAACATTGGGTTCACTTTATATGAAGATATATAACTGCACAGTGCAAAAATCCTTTCTGTATCACGTCAGAGCCAAGATTTAAATCATCTTAAAACTGTATTTTTTTATAAAATTGGGGGTATTTGGGTGGGCCCTAATATAGGGGCTCTGACCATTTTCGAATGAATTTTCAATTTCAGATGTTAATATCCAAGGTATATTATACGATAAAATGAAAAAATTCTCAGAAGCACCTCTGAGAAAGTCACAGTGGAGACAATAAAGTGGCAAAAATGGCCCTAATTATTTCTACGTAACTCTCTGGGGTACTTTGACCTCCCATAACTGCAAAACTAAAAGAGGTAAATCAAAAATATTTCAGATTTGTTCTTTCCTTGGGTAAGACAACACAATAAAAATAATTCATGAAATTCTGAGATGGTGATGGAAAATTTTCTTTTTTTGCCCGATTTGCTCTTGCAATGCCTCTAAATAAATCCAACAAATATACTTTAGTAACATAAATTCAGTAATAAAAAAATAGGACACGGAGAGATAAATTAAAATTTTACTAAAAGTTGCATCCTGTACAAAAGAAAGTGCGGTATGTAATGTATATATCTATACATCCTGCACAGCTTTTAGTTGGCAAAGTTAATTTTGACAACTTAAGATATGAGAGATCTGCTAAAGCACTAATTGTTTGATATTACATTCGTATGTTTAACGAGCAGTATTTTAGACTACAGTCAAAAAGAGTACCTGCTTTAATAACTAAAGTCAATAATTTAGTAATATTGTAAAAATTACTTTAAAGTACTAATAAATGGAAAATGGCACTCTATAGAAGTAGTACAAAAAATGAAAAAAAAAACAACACTGGTTTTAAATGATAAAATAAATAAAAACTTTGTGAAAAAATGCACATCAAAAAAGTTACTTTTAAGATGTTACTATCTTTTCGACCGAAAAATTCTTTCGGTCTTAGTCAGGCAAGCCCTTCGACTCACAGAAGTAACTTTTTATGTGTGTTTTTTCACAAAGATTTTATTTATTTTAGTACAAAAAATATTTTAAGATTGAAATATTTACCGCAATTTTTTTGACACTCTTCAACGGTCTCAAAATTATTCTCATTTCCACCGCATCCACCATAGATAAACTGCTCACATTGTCCAGTGGCCTTGTTAAAGTGAAACCTAGGGAAATAGCCACGGCACATACCAGTTTCAGCGGGTAAACCGCATACGTCGGAAGTGGAGTTCATAACTATGATGCCTAAGAAAATCAAAAGAAATATTAAAAACATGATGAGATGAATATATTGGATTATACTTCCGCTTTTGAAATTATTATCAAGCCGAACTCTTTTTACAAATATATACTTGCATCTTATTATATTTTATCGGCTCCAATACATTTTTAGAAAACCTTAGACACCGTCTTAAAACTTTGTCTTTATGCTTTAATTTATCCCTCATTTTTTTTTAACGAATTAATTTTCGTGCTCTGGGGAAACGTAATATTTCCGTGAATTCTTTTTCCCGTAATTTAAAAAAGAGGACAAAAGTTCGTTGAATCTGAAGAAGTTTCTTCAGCTGAGATGAGAAAAAAGAAACGGAGATAGTCGTCAAATAATAGAGAGATTCCGGCAGCACTGAAGACAGAAAAATTTCGGAGAACTGGAAAAACAATTTTTGCGCAGTAGTCTTAACACTCAAATTTATTCCTATTTTCCACCGAATAATTTTCGCACTTCTTGGAAACGTTATATTTCAGTAAATTCTTCCCAAAAATCTGAAGATGAAGAAAAAATTTTGGTGAATCTAAAGAAGTTTTTTCAATCGAAGTAGAAAAAAGAATAATAATATTCGTGAAACAGTGGATGTATTCCGGCATCATTGCTGACAGTAAAATTTCGTCCTTACGTCCATAGGAAGGACGTCTCTAGCACCCATCTTAATTAGAGTACAACATCATATTGTTTTGAAATGAATCCTACTATATAGTTGCTCTGATCCCTGACTCACTCTCTGACAATTTCGGGAAACCACTTCAAGATAAAACCTTTATCGTCATTAATCCAAGAAGATTAAAATGTTCAAAAAGATTAAAAAGCACAAAAAGCGTAATAACATCTGCACTGTTTGTACGATCCACTTGAAATCCTTCATAATTATGTATAATGCTCTTCAGGGATGTTCCGTAATTTTACTGTATTCTGCTTTACAGGCGTAACATTTTACAGATAATAGGGGATAATGTAGAATAAAATATGGAATTTGGAATAAAATTGTAGACTCGAAATAGAGCAATTTCCATTATGTTAATTTTAACTGATACTTTGATCACTTCTTTTGCTCACGTACATATGTAAATTTTAATACAACTTTCCATTTAGTCAAAATATGTTTGATTCACATCTAAAAAGTAATACATAAACGAAAAACTTATGAGACCAATTATTAAATGATAAAAGTTAAATGATGATCAATTTGTTGAAAAATGGCAAGTAAACGCATTCAAACGCGTGAAATCAACAGGCACAATTTTACTTAAACTAATATATACTGCATTATGAGATTATCCATATTTTATTCTTTAAGGGTATCATCTACTAATTACGTTACTCTTCTAGAGAAGGAATTTCATAGTGTACGCGTAATGATGTGGGCTAACTTTCACAATGTGGGTTAACTTTCAATAGAAACCGCCAAACATGCATTATAGGGAAATTTTGGCTATAGGATTTCTAGGAGAGTAATGCAGCTGTCGAATGACCAATAACATAAATTAATGTCAGTCGAAAAGAAATTTTAATTTTCTCTCTTTTGAGACATCCCCTTAATATTTGGCACCAATTGCTAAAAGTTTTAACTTGCAACATTTCGATAGCTTTTCCACTCAGAAGCATGGAATTTTTATTTAAATTAATTTTTTCAGACACAGAGCAACGTTTTTGCAAATGTAAGTAACAGCAAAGGAGGGGCAGTAATAAAATTAAATTTCATAATTTAATATATATACAGCATAGAGTAAAAGAATTACCATTTATAACATCTGCATTTTATTTAACTAACTTTTCTAATTTAATGTATGTTTAGGGTTTAAAAGATAATCGCTAATATCTATTCTGTATCGCCCGGCATATGTATAGTTAAGTCAAAGAAATTCTATTATACACTGTTGATGAAGAATGCACATTACCTTCGCAATTTTTCATGCATTTCTCTTCAGATGGATATCTATTTCCATTACCCTGGCAACCACCATAGATGAATTTGTCACATTTTCCGGTTTTGGCATCGTAATACCATTGTGGAAAGTAACCCAAGCACATTCCTCTGTCTGGGGGGTCCATGCAATTTGCTGCTGAAGCTGCAAAATTACGTAAAAAATTATCAAAACTGCATTTTTGTTACAATGCCAATATAAAATTGCAAACATTATGCCCTTGGTGTAGATACATTGGTTGAAAAATAATGCTTGCCTTCCTGTAGTGGTTATATTTGGAAACGTAATTTATATGAAGCTGTAGTTTGGAAAGTGCAAGTCATTTCTCTGATTCAAGCAGATGTCGCTACAATTAATCAAGGTGTATTATCGTCAAAGACGCCCGTCCCGAAGTTATACAATACCCTGAAACAGTGTGGACTTATTTTGTAAGAAAAATTATCTTACATCAGATATGTCTCGCAGAGATGGATCTTGTTTTTCCATCTCGCAATGGTTGTTTACAGTGAAATTGTCATATAGTTACTGCCAAAATCGTATATAGTAGCGAGGCAAAATCTTAAACGCTTAAATCGTAAACTAGTGAATTTTATATTTGCCACCATTTATTTTATTGCATTGAACCCTTTAACGCGCAGTGTTCCCGCTCTGGGAACACCAAACTCTGACGTTTTGACTGTTGCCAGTCACGAAGAATAGATTTAATTTCTATAAAAAGAGTTGCGGGTGACAGAGCTCCACGAGACTCCTTTACTTTTTAGCACGTCCTTTCCCGTAAACAAATGGTCACGGTTATTTCTAACAGCACTGACATCTGCTGACAAATGGAAGAATGCGAGAACAGCCGGATAGATTGCCCAATGCTGGAAAAAGGGCAGCCGTTGCCATCGCTCGACTTAACTACTAGCAAGATGGCGGATGATCGAAACGTCCTTCGCGAGCCACAGATATAGAGTTTGACGCAACTGTCTGTGCCGGGCACAGCCAGCTACGTCAAGAAAAGGGTCTCTAGATCTGTGGCACGCGATGAACGTTTCGATCATCCGCCATCTTGCTGGTAGTAAGTCGAGCGATGGCGACGGCTGCCCTTTCTTCAGCATTGGGAAAGGGTTGCGCCTCCTCAAAGAGTTAAACTTATAGCATAGTTACTTGGAGCTCTGTTGGGGCACTGCTCTGGCCTCACGCAACTTCCGTCTCTGGTCTTCACATAACCATCCTTGCACTCACATCCAAATATGCACATAGCCGGGCACGCTATTGGGGGATTATCATAGTTGTCGCAAGTGAGCGGACATGGACTAGCGCAATCAGAATAACGTTGGTTCTCTCCACAGACGGCTGTTAAAAAAGAGAAGGTTACTTAGACGAGAAAATTGGAAAACTGGTATAAAAATCATCGCATTTCGGTGCTCTCTGGATGAACTACAATGTTATAAAAAAAAAACCGTATTTGGAAAACGATACCTGTCGTGTCACAAAAGTTTTGGCCAATCTTTATCAATCATCATTAGATATTTATCTTCTCATTTCGGGCAGTTTTAAGAATGTAATTCATTGGGATTTTTTTGTACGGGGGTCGTATAAAAATTTAAAAGCGTAGGTTTTTGAAAAGTTAATAAATTTTTTTTTGCAAGCAAAGTCTTTTTTATACCTTATTTTGAACATTTCAGTTTACATTGCCAACATATCACTAACAGATAACGAATTAATCACCTTATTAACACCTTGTTTGGAGACTGCTGTTTGATAGCAATAAACAGTATCTTGAAATAATTAAGAGTCCTATTGATTTTAAATAGTGAAATTATTCCTTTCAGATCATAATCCTTTACAATAAATTTAGAAACAAATTGATTTTTGAAAAGGTATCTAGAGTTAGTTACTGCCACCTAATATAATTTCACATCGATTGATTTTCCAATACGGAAAGCAAGTTTCATTATAGAATTTCAAGGTATGTGTAGTGTTATAAAGTTGAACAAAAAGCAAAGATAAGGAATGAAAAGACGTCGAATCAAAAAATGCAGGACAAAGACTGTAATCAATCAAATGAAATGAGATTTTTTAAAAATATATTTTTTCCACATTCTACAAATGAAAGTAAACTTCTTTTTTTGCAATCTATATATTTTTTCGATTGATGCTTATTACTTCAGGTTATTGTGTTAACTTTATTCATTTTCTTGTTTCTAATAAGTATTGGTAAATGTTTAATGTTAAAAATTAACTTTAAAGTAATATTAATAAACAACTTGTTCAGATCGAAAATGAAAAACAGAAATAAGAAAAGCAATAGCATTGAAAACTCTCTGATTAAATCAGAATATTTTGCAAGTATTGTAAAGTTTATTCTTACATTTTAATTCATGGTAGCTAGTTTGGACATTTCAGTTGTCAGATTTCAAACGGATCTTTTCTAAATAGTAAATGTGCACAATCGACCAATGCATTTTATGACATCTATAGCTAAATGTTAACAACCTTTGAATAAAAAGCTTTATCACATGTGGTATAATTGAAATGCGCGATACATGCTATCTGAATAATTATCTAGTTATAAAAAAAAGCTCAAACAAATGAACATAAACTATGTATGCTTTTCTTATATGAATTTTTTTTCATCATATGCTGAGAACAATAATATGTTAAGCATTAAGAGATCGAAATTACGATCTAAAGAAATCATAATGGACATGAATAACATCGTTAAAACATGTGTCAAAAGCGCATTCTGTCCTAAAGGTTTGACAAAGTAGGAGTCCATCGTAGTACCATGTAGGAGTCCATCATACTAGTCAAGTACCATGCTGTTCAAAATCATAAGGAACTACGTGATAGAAAATATTCCGAGACCGATGCTTTAGAATCCGTTACAGAATCGTTATAAGGAGATTGCACTAGTCAAAATGGATTCTCAGTTAGTTAAAATGGACGCCCTGCAAACGTTTCTACGCACATTCGTACGTACAGACAGCATCCAGAAACTTGCAAAGTAATTTAAGGAATGTTCAAAATTAATTTTCCCATCAAAATACCGCATTTTTTTTCAGATTACAGGATTTCCTTTACTTCGTGCAAAGTAGTAAAAATTGCCTTTTAGTATTGTGTTTTTGTTACATTTAGATTTTTTTCTAATGTATGATAGAAATCGCACATGAAAACATAAAACTCACGTTCATTCCTAGAGGGGCATTCTTCAGGCTTGACACAGCGACCATCAGAAGTTCTAACGTAGCCTTTGTCACACTGGCATCCCATGTCGCACCTCAGAATGCAGAACTTGGGGGGATTTCTGTAGTTGTCACATGTCAACGGGCAGGCTGTACCACAGCTCTCATAATGAGAATTTTCACCACATTCTGTAAAAATTTAGACTTATTACCAGATATATATGATAGTAGAAATTTAGGTCGGGAATAGTATTATCATTTGTAATACAATAAAAGTACATTAAAAAATAGAGTAAAACAAGTGCATTCAATTTAAAATCTTTTTGAATGGAACATTCTCTTAGCGTGAAAACTATCTATCTTTTCTCCATCATAACATTAGCTTAAAATTCTGCAATATTTGAATGCTTTATAAAATTGGGATTGCTGACATTGCCTCGGTAAAAATAGAAAACTACATATTGAGGCAGTTAGATTTGCTTAATCTACAACTTTCGAATTCTTATCTAACATACTCCTGAAATGTTTGAATGAAATTTTGAATGACAGTTTTTCATTCATGTGCTTTCCTTATATTGGCAAGCAGCATTTTCCTGATCTATGTCATTTTGAAACTGCATTTACTGTTTTATTTATTTTTGCTTTAACGTATTAGATTTTCATTATGCATATTGAAACGTGCTTTCTAAAAAGCTTCTGGTTTGATGAAAATAATTTTCTTTAAATAATAGAATGTTGTTTGACTCTACATTCCTCTGTCTTCACTATTTCATTGTTTCCTATAATACTACAGATGGTTTCTAGACTTGTTATAGATGGTTTTACGTCGCAGCCCCAGCGCGTCAAAGAGTTAGCTATTTCTGCTAAAAGCAGTAACTAGAATTTTTTCTAGATTTTGAGTGACCACGCAATGAGTTCCTGGACCCACTGAACAAACTTCAGTGGATACAGGTATTTATTGCGACTGGTTGAGGATATTTGAGTAGCCATCCAGCTAGACTGTGACACCAATAAATAGGAATTTATCGTTTACATTTATAATATAAAAATTCAGGTTTTAGTTATACCTTATAAATGTTAATAATCAATAAAGCTAATTTCATACTGTAAATATTTAATAATTTTCAGGGCTTAATTTCTAACAAAAAAAGTGCCGGAGCTGTAACATTCTCTAGAGCTCATGTTTATACTCAGTGGCGTACTGTAAACCCCAGCGACCCTTACAATACGGGAATCGGTAGTACATTGATGATGAACAGATTGGTGCTGCTTGAAGACTAATCGTTTTTAAATCGAAAGTCAGGGCAGTTTTTCTACTAGGGATATGATATCTCGGGGTCTTTCTGATAATGTAAGAGTTTTTTTAAAGTTTGATATTGACATTGTTTTTCGAAAATATAGTTACCATTAGTTAAACTGCGATTTGGACATTCTTCTGGCCTTACACATCGTCCATCGGCACTTCGAACATATCCCTCATCGCATTGGCATCCAATGTCACATCTTAGTACGCAGACCTTAGGTGGATTGTCATAATTGTCACAAGTCAAGGGACAAGCTGTTCCGCAGCTGTCAAAATGCGAGTTTTCCCCACATACTGAAAAAGAATAAGGCTTTCAAAATCGATATCTCTCAAGAGACCTATCAAGTTGTATATCGAGTTTAAAAAAACAAATGAAGTAAATAAAATGATTGTAATTAATATTTGGTTTCGTGTTAAGGGCAAGTATTCATTTTTTAAACTTAATAAATATGGAATTACATTTATACTTTACTATAAATACTGTTGCGAAAGTTATGTGTCTGTATAGTTAGGAATTTAAAACAAAATCTGAACAAAGCCTACAGAAAGGGAAAAGGAAACATGAATTTAGTCTTCTGCTTATACTTTGAAACTTCATTTTGTGTTTTAGAAAATTAAAACTAAAACATATCGATTGTTGAATAAAAATGAAACAAAAACTACATCTTTATAAAATTTAAGATAACTGTTAAAACCTTACTAAATAAATAATTTTTTTAATGTCAAAGAAAACAGTTACAATAATTTTAGTTCTACAAATCCAAACACATCATAATGAACAACAACAAATTTACATTTTGGAAACAGCCGTGATAATGTTTAAAATAAATCATTGATATCTTGAATCCAGGATCATGCTTTGTTGTTTAAAATAAAGATTATAAGTTCCAGATAAAGATTCTCGGGTAAGTATCTATAAAAATTCTTATTATTCTCTAAGTTTTTTAGAAAAGTTATGCCAATTTCCTCAGTACTCAAACTTTTATGTTGCAAAATATTATTGCAGATGTAAGTTTAGTCTTTTAATATGAACTTAAAGACTATCCGATTGCTACTACTCACGTAACATCTATTCCTACAAGATGTCAATAACAAAACTTACTCTGACTAGCAAATGCCGCAGCTACGACACTGAGAAGAATGAAAACCTTCATGTCTATTTTCCCCCAGTTAGCTAATGCGAAGAAATGTCGTTAATAGCGATGCTTTATATGTTAAGATTATGAAGAAATCTGTTACCTGTCCCACGAGCTCCTCGCATAATTTATTTTGATAAGATTTTCGAGAGTAGTGAGAAGTATTGTTATCAGAATGAGTAATTTATCTCAATTCTTTTGTGTTATACGTATGGTATTTCGTTAAATATTTTTAAACCGATGTGAGGACATTTGATTTATTTTTTAATTAATTAGTTCCTAAGATATAGTTCTTAAGATGTTTAACCCTTGTACTCGTAAATAATTGTTTTACTATAATAGTTACTTAAAGCGAAATTTAAATCACAAACAGTTACTACACCTGATTTAAACATTATATGCTATAATATGCGAGATGTGTATATAAAATATATGTAGATTCGTTTTAATTAGAAAACTTTAGTAGACTCACCAGTAAAATCGATTTATAAAATTAATTCTAAATCCATTGTATTGATACTTAATGAAGTGGCTCAATGTACTGAAAAAAAGAAAATGCATTTTTGTTCAGAAATTAACTTAAGGCATTATCAATAAATTCAAAACCTGACTGGATAAGCACGATAAGTGAAATTTTTAGAAATTAGAAATTTCTGGGTGGAAGAATATGTTGAGAGATACATTAAACATTGAATGTTTATTGGTTCTGCCAATTCTTATATTAAAGTGATTTTCACTAAACGAAAATGTTATATACACGGCTTTCTGCGACTTAATTAGTAATTTAAAACTCAAAAAATTACTAAATTGTAAAAATTATTAAATTTTCTCAAAATTACTAAATTGTCACATATGCTTATCTCTTCAGTTCCTCAATTGTATAATCAACCAACCTTTAAACTCGCAAACACATTTCGTATGTTTTATTTGCAATATTATGTGAAGTTTTGCACTTTTAGCAACATTGAATATACTTTAATGCCATGTTTTTACGCACAAGTTAAAGCTTCATTATAAATATAACGCAGCACCGACGGGTTTTTATCAATAGAAATATAAGCTCTTCAATAGTTTTAAAACTTCCTTTTTAAATATACATGCAAATAATAAGACAGATAAACATTTTAATTATAATAAAAAAATCATTGACATAATTAACACATACAAAGATAGACTTGTTTTCGGTCTTGTGGATAAAGCTTCAAACAATTTCGTTTCTGTTTGTAAAGCTTTTTATTTTAAAACTGTCTCTCAAGATATAGATAAAAATGAGGTTCATACAAAATATAAAAATAAAAATTCAGTGCTAATTAAAAAACCTTCTACCTTTTTGAAAATATTAAAATTTAACAGTAATAAGAACAATAGTTTTGCAAATTTTTTTCGCTACTGTAATAGCCAAGAAATACAATAAGTATTACAGTCAATAGCATTTTTCATACTATGTTGAATAAAATTTATAATTTTTTGATAAGTAATTTTATTTATACAAAATTTTTTTGGTGAATTAAAAATAGTTTTTCCATAACAAATGAATTAAGCAATATGATTATAAAAAAATTGCAGGTTCTTTATTTTGAAAATCTATTCACGAATATTCTAGTAGATGATCTATAATAAAACACTTCTAAATATTTTTGATGAGTTTAAAATAGAAACTTCGCTTAATATCAATAGATTTTTTTCTTACAGTTACTAACGTCCGCGTACACGAAAATTTCATTATTTTTAATTCTGATAGATACCGAATTTTAAGTTATCGACCTTAAAATTCGTCAAGTAAATATGAGCTATATGGTATGTTTATTATAGTCTAAATTACCTTCTTTTCAATCATGTTGTAATAAAATGAATATTTATAAACTATGGAATTTTGAGGTTACTATTATACATTGGTTCATAGGGGGCACACTGTGTCACATGAAATAGAGTACAGTGGGTCAGTGACCCATTGTGTCGCCTTTTAAATATTTATTGTTTTTCTGAATATTTATTGTTTTAATGATCTAAATTTATCTGTAAGTCTTACACATCAGCAGCATAATCTTCAATTTTTAGAGAAAATTATGGAAAACAAAATATGACACCAAAGATGGTAAAAGCCTTTTCTAACTCTGATACCAAAAGAAAAATCTGAGAGACAACCTAAAAAAACAGAAATTCTTACAGACACACCTGTGAAAATCGCACTCCAAAATAAGATGATTAAAAAAAAGAAGAGTGAGGGAGCTTGTGATATGAAGCAGGAGAGAAAAAAAGCAATACAAGCAATTACAAGAATAGCTCAACTGAAGAAGAGGAAGAATCAAAAGAATCTTCTAGTGAATCTGGCTTTGAGGATTTGGAATTTGAAGATATAGAAGATTTTCATGTTGGTGTTGGAGATTTCGTATTATTCAAGGTCTATGGCACAAAAATATGCAACTTCAGACACTCTGTTATTGAAGTTGTAGGCAAAAAAAAGAAATTCAGCCATGTTATGAACTTATATTTTATGAGGCAGACATTTATATAGCAGACAATAAAGATATTGTGAGAAAGTTTTAAAACCAAATGCATTGCAAGGAATTGAGAAAACAAAGTTGACTTTTGCTGCAGATTTTCAGTTATATAATGCCCAATAGTGTAAAATAAAAGTTTTTTAATTAATGTCTCAAAAATAACTATAAAATTAAAACTTTTTTAACTTAATAGACTCAAAGTGATATTATTTAACTAAAACCTTCTCCTTTAATTTTATTAACAAATTTAGTGTGTGCATGTTTTAGAACCATAAAATTAAAATTTAACTTATGAAATTTGAGCTACTTTAATATTTAACTTAATACTAAATATTGTCAGGCAATAAGAAAAGTTTAAATTACGCACTATCGAGTAAAAGAAATTTTTTTTGTGTGTTTCTCGTTATCTGACTGGTTGGTTGTAAACAATTTATTGACCCAGTGTACCCCTTTATAGGGTACAGTGGGTCAACAAAAAGTACTTAAGAAAAATGGTTTTTTATTACATAAAACTTTTCTTAGAATTAAACTAAAATTAATTAGGATATCCAATAGATCAGAAAACGTAATACATTAGTTTGATATTCTTTATTTAATATATTTTTAGAATTATATATAAAAATCTAAATATTGACCCATTCCTTTATACAGGGTTACTGGTAGCTGGATGTATTCCTGGTAAAACATGATAGAGGAGGTAAAATGCTACAATTTTAACCCCCCCGCCCTCATATGTATGACCAAAAATCAGTAGTTTTTGAGAAAATTCAATTTTAAACATTTTTCTTGAAGAACTCAAAGATTTGCATTCAAATGCAAATTAAAAAAAAATACTGATAAAATGGGTTTCATTTTAATTTATTTTAACAGCTTAAACTCTTAATAAGGCGGTAAAATGACCATTTTAAACGAATTGGAATCGTAATTTCCCCTTCAAAGCCTGACGACCATGATTTCAGTAATTTTCACTTGCGAGGGTTAATTTTTTTTACACAAATGTTTAACACTTTTTACTCTCGGAAAAAAAATTGAGCTATAAATAGCAAAAAATAATTGAAAATTAGGGAGCGGGTAGATTTTTAAATTTCAGATTTTTAAAGTAGTGCAGATCGTTTTTTTTTAAATATTTTTATACATAATTATGAAAATTTTGTAGCGAATCGTACAAACGGTGTAGATATTATTGCGCTTTTTGTGCTTAAGTTTCAAATATTTTTGGAGTAATGGTGGTTGTTAGAGAATCAATGAATTACTAAATCAGTGAGTCAGAGATCAGCGTACTATAAAGTAGAATTTGAACTGCGTCAGAAAGTTGCAGAAAAACAAGACAGTCCATTTAGTGGAGAAATTTTCCAAATTTTTTCTGTGAATGGAAATGAAAAAGTTAAGACGCAATGCCAGTTGCGCAAGCCGAGAACTTCGATAATAAGAGGTACATTTAAGTCAATCATAAATTTAAAAATCCCTTAATGGTAACACATTTTTTTAACTGGTTCAATAAGTAAAAAATATTCCCCAAACTTCAAAATTTAACGTTAGTAATACGTACTTTTCTCATATATGTCACAGTTTATCTGTTAAATTAATGTTTTTGAAGATTATATGCTCTTGTTTCTTAATTAGTGTAATCCTGAGAAAGAGTTAATAATGATAACCTTGTTTTAATAAAATGTTTTTTTCTTATTCGAATGCTATTTTTAAGCTCTTTTGAAAGCTGACTTTTGAAAATGAATATTTTTAGAAGCCATTTTGAAACAAACTAATGTATAATATTACTCACATGTTGAAATAATACTGTTTATTGCATTTTGAGTACCTATGCAATTGCAGAAATGGTCTTGTTACAATGCAGGTAAAACTTTGGAAGATACCCTTCAAGAAAAACAGTGGGTACTTTAACAGTTCTATAAATGCTATTTATGAGGATACTATTATTTTTGTTTTGAGTTAAAAAATATGGTAATAAAATAAACTTGGATATTGAGATGAACTTAGTGTAAAATCAGCATGAAAATTATTGAACAGCTGAACTTCATATTATTTTATTTAATTATATTTCTATTTTGCACGTTTTAACACATGACGCTCGCCACCCAAAAGAATGCGCATAATGAAATGCTTTAAAAAAATGATAAACTTTATCTCATTAATGAATTATACTTGATTATTGTGTGTCCGAAGAGTATTTTTAACAGTTAAACCAAATTACCACATTGTATACTAACCTTTTCCAGCAAATGTAGCTTTGGATAGAATTCTAATAATTAACTAACAAAGATCCATTTTTGCTTAGATAATATGAAATAATTTGACAAAATTTTAAAATATATTTTTGATTCAAACTTTGCAGTCACAATTTTCTAAACATTTTTAATGCGTTTTTCAGATTTCGATTCGCGATTAAAGATTACTTTTTTAAATGGGAAGTTTAAAAAAAAATGACAATTACAATAAATCTTTCACCACCAATACATTCTCGAATGTTGTATTTCAAGTAAATTTTCATAGAATAATTTTTTAAAATTTATTTAACTTAATAACGGAAATCCAAATATTATCCCCAAATCTAGATGCACATATATATGTTTGAAATAGGGAGATTCGAATTCTAATTTTCAATATTTCTACTCCTAGGTAAAGCCCGTTGTAGAAAGAGATACAGCGAGGGCTAGAAGAGCTTAATATTCAAAAAAAAAATCATGCTCTAGCAGTCTTCACTCAAAACGTTTAATTTTACACGCATAAAATAAATAATTTCTTCTTATATTTTTAACATTATAGTTAAAGGAACATAGTCGCCACTTATGTAGTTTAAATAATCCCAAATTCAAGGACACCTGCAAACGAAAACCTGGAAAATTTCGTTAAGCTTTATCATTTGAGCTGGAATCGCAAAAACTGTGAATCTATTTCCAGTATGATTCACTTTTCTATTAAAATAGAGTGAATTTTCTGAAGTTAAACGTGACTTTAAAGTAAGTTAAAAATGGGGGAGTCGGTGGATTTTCAGATTTAAAGTAACGCGCGCGCCGCTCAGGTGGTGTAGTGGGTATCGCGCCCTACCACAAAGCCTCTGGGTCTGGGTTCCAATCCTGGAACGGGCATGGATGCCTGTGTTTGACCCATTATTGTCCTGTTTGTTAACAAATGTTATTTTAAATAAAATAAATGCTAAATGGCCTCACCATGGCTGGGTGGTTATGTCATTCAAAACGGTAGACAGGAGGTGCCTGGTTCAAAACCAGGTCGCGTCCGCCGACCTAACCGTTCAGAGTATAACCTTTCCGTGGCTTTCTCCGAAACTTAGCTTAAATACGGATTAGGACCCCTTAGAAAGTCCCTCATGTAGGGCACGCCCACTTGTGTTGTCCACCTGACATGGATTCATAAGCGGTTTGTGGGCCAAGCACACAAATCCGAAAAAAAAAAAAAATCTTAAATGGATATTCAGGGGTATAAGATCATCTTCGAAAATGTATGAAATATATATACATATATATGTTACAATTTTAGCATAACAATGAAAAGTATTTAGTCCATAGCACCACTAGTGTGGATGTTATATTTTCTTTGTTTGGAATAATAGCAGTAAAAATTTCGTTTTGGTGTAATTTAACCAAAAAAGCAAAGAAATCCATTATTTTTTAAAAATATTTTATTATGTCATAAAACCTACATATGCATTTTCGTTTCAAGAGATAAAAGTTTTTATCCAAGTGTACAGAAAAATATGTTTCTTTTTAAAATATTTCCCAATCCAAAACGATAAGGCACTTGTGATGACAAATGATGATTTCAGCTCGTGGAGAAATTGCAGCTGTTAATGCAAAAGCATATCGGATTTTTGGCGAGGAAACAATTGCATAAAAATAGTTTGAAAATACTTGAGGAATGCGGAGTTTGCCTCTATTGAAAGTTACAGAAATTTAGAGACAGCAGTCTTTTTTTTTTTCAAAAATAAAAAAATGGATATTAGCACTGCTCTGCTTAATAATAATAATAATAATAATAGTAATAAAAATAATTTAATCATTAATACGCGTTTCGGTTTATTCATACATGAAATAACGTTCTGAATATGAATATGACCCCCATTTTGCTCCTTTACCCAACATTTTCTCAAGACATCCTGTCCCATTTTTTCACTGTTCTTTATGGCCATGTTTTCCAATATAGAAGATTTGGGAAAGTATTATTTTAACGTTAAATGTCTTCAGAGAGCTACATAGTCGAAAGTTTCTAAAACATGAACATGATTGTAATGGAGAAATTTGGAGGGATTTGTGCCCTTATATTAAATAAATAAATAATATTGATCGGAGTTTTTTATTCAGCTAAGCAACGTGTAGTAAATCTTGAAAACTTTTTTGCAAGGGGACCCTAACGTCTTTTAGACAAAGTTATTGCTGTATATTTTTACTAGTTGAGATAGTATGTAATAGGGTGAGCCGAAAAAAATAGTTTTTCCCAATCAAAATCTAATAGTGCGGAAAATTGCCCTTGGTAAATTGAAGGCAAAAGAAAAAAAAAAAAATGAAATCAAACGATATTCGACCCTTGCGCATCGAGGTCGAAGTTCCGAAAATTTCATTAATTTTACGTATTTTTCATATTTTTAAAATATCGCTTGTGAGAATGATATTTTATTTTAGCCTATCAATATATGATGCATAAGCACTAACCAATTAGTTGCTATCATTATGATAGTATTAGCCGAAAGCAGGTGTGAGAGGGAGTGGGACTATTTCACCCTTAACGTGACGCATTGCAGATGCAGTCTTTGCGCAGACGCATTACAGATCTTTTATTAGGCCTTCTTTTTCTTTGTGTCCGAGGGGAATTCCCTTTAGTCCTTTTCCAATGACCCTTTCACTGAAGTATAGATCTACTCCAGTTTGCACGTTATTACACTTTTTAATCCCACCATGAACGGGCACTTGCTGCCTCAAGCCTTTGCCACTACTAAGGACCAAATTACTGACCATTTTATAACGGGGACACCCAGTGGGCGGTCAGCGTTACTTCCTATTAAAAAAATGACAGTTTAACATCCAAGCCCAAGAAGACAGGAATCGAACTTGGACCCAAGGTGTGATAGAATAGTTCTTTAACCCATTTATGCCTAGCGTCCCTCTTTTGGGACGGCATTTTCGCCATCAGCCGAAAACGTTATCTGTTTTTCTTTGCCTTTATTCACGAGTATTTAACCTCAACTCCACAAAATATTTTAACATGACTTAGTAAGATGTTGAGTTTTCAATTTTTATGCATAGTGATTTTAAAAGAAATCATCCCTTGTTCAAGTAGTTGATGTCAGAAATTTATCTATTATTGCTTTGCTGGCATAAGCAGAAATCGAAGAAAGTTGCAAAAATAATCTAGGCACAAATTGGTTAACCACTACATGACCTGGGTGGCTGCATGCTTTTATGATTTGGCTTGCAGGGAATTCGAATGCGGGATTTATTTTTCGAATTCTATATTTGGACTGAAATCCCTTGCTTTTCTCGACAGATCACTTGAGTAGGATGTTCCTCTTCTAGAAGAAACAGTTCTCGATAACGATCAAAAATACCTTTTATTTATCATATGGGACTCTGTCCACCAGCCATTGCTGTCACCAACCCTCGGCCTCTATCTAATTTCAGGTGGTTGGTGGCTACGAATAAGATTCTCAGATTATACCTATCCCCAAAAGAGCTCTCACATGAATTGAAACAGATAGTTATATATATATATTTTTGAAGTGCCATAGTCCCGTTTGGCTTGCTATCAAGAAAGAAAGTTCCTTCATAGACGGACATAAGCATGTTTTCCGGGCAATACAACTATACAATTAATACTTGCCAGACAATCAGCTACAACTTATAGATGGAGTTATGCGGCTCTATGTATGTTTTGCCAATCCTGAAAATGTTCGCATAGCAATGGTATTTAACGAAAAGAAGAATGTAAAAGACATTGGTTAAAGGCGCATTCTAAAGGCACAAATTTCTTCCTTCGGAGAAAAGGATACGTACTTTCCTGCTTCCAGCTTTCAATTTTTTTGTCTCAGATTATTCAGAGTTAGTTGACTGGGAACTCTTGCAAACTGTCTCCGCCCCTCTTTTGGGTAATGTCAGGTCATAACTCATCAATGGACTCATTAAGTAGCGTGCTGTACAAGACTGAAATATGTACCACTTTCCTAGTCACACTCAGACCGTAGGGAGATGACATAAACTTGTTACAGAGTCAGCAAACAAGGTTTGTGAGATGGAATCTAGGGATGACTTTATACAATCTACATATCTGTCCAGCAATATCATTCCTAAATTTACCCATACGACGGAATTATAGTTGGTAACAATAAACAAGTAATATAATTTTTTTTAGTCAATTCCTACTTAGGTCAACAAAGAGAAATTTTACTTTAGTTACTTTTTATTAAATTTAATTAATGAATTAATTATTAGTTCATTAATTAATGTAGGGCGGTTTGTGAAGCAAGGGTCGATACCGTTAGTCCAATTTGTTCGTCTAGTTTATTATTTCCGTTCATTTTTAATCCCATGTAACAGGATCTAAAATTAATTAATTAATTAATATTTGAAAAAAACTATATTAATATTAAGTGCCATCTTCGATAAGTTTAAAAAAATGTATTTGAACTGATTATGGACAATGGACTTAGTGGATGAATAAGAAGTATTTTATTAACGATTGAAAATTTTAACAACATTTATAAATATAGGGAGAGTGTGAACTAATTGTAGGGATTGAAATAATCACAAGTAAATATTTCTGTCAAAAAAAAAAAAAAATCTGAAAAAAAAAGAAGCCTGTAGTTTAAGATGCGTGACCAGCTTAAACTATAACATGTCACGAAACATGCCAATATTAACATGTCACCAAATTTCATTTCATTCCCTTTAGTCATTATTTCGTGATGAGCGAACAAAAATGTATTAATTTGAAATAATTTCGCAAAATCTCAAAATCTAACCAAAATTTTTAGAAATTTAGACACCTATAGTTCAGGTTGGGCGTCCACTTTTCATGCCAGCAAATTTCATTCCATTCTCTTTAGTAATCATAGCATGATGCGGGAACAAATTTCTACACAATTTGTAACGATTTTCAAAAAATTTAATCGATTTTTAATTCGACGCCTATAGTTTGAGTTGAGCAATCAGCTATTTTGTCACCAAATTTCATTCCATTCCTTTTAGTCGCTATTGCGTGATGCGCGAACAAAAACGTGAGCAGTTTAAAAAGATTTTCGCAAAATCTCAAAATCTAATCAGTATATTTAAAAAATTCGACGCCTACAGTTTAAATTGATTGACCACCTATCATGTCACTAAATTTCATTCCATGCGCTTCATTCCTTTCCACGTGTTGCACGAACAAAAAAAGCGTCACGGACAGAATGACAAAATGACAAAACGACGAACAAACTTTTTTTCGCGGGTAGTACTATGTTCCCAGCTGCTTAAAACGGATAGAAATCGCAAAATGTTTGAATTTCAAGTAATGTACAGACAAAAATCTAATTTTATCTACATAGATTACTAGTTTTAAATACCCGCAGTTGACGGTTTCATTCGTAATGCAAATTTCCAAAAAGCCTGAATTCTCGTCAGTATTGCAGGCTTGCAAAGAATGGTTTTAGTACATTGACAATAGTATAGAAACCAACGGTATAACTTGTGTGTAATGTTAAAAGTTTTATTCTGTTTGAATGTGCTTGTCAAGGCAAGAAGTTATTCCCAACCTGTAACTAAGTTTTGTTTGATGTTGTCGATATTTTGATGACATGCCTAAAAAAAATTGCACAGTTTTCAAAAAATCTAAAAAAAACTAGCAAATTTAGTTTTAAAATGTATTTATTTTTTACAAAAAATTCCACTTTTTGTTATTTTAGCCATTGCTAATCATGTTGCTAAACTTCACTGTATTCTCTGGATTCAGTTTTAAGATATGCGAGAACAAACAGTTATACGATTTCCACAAAATCCCGAAATCTATGAAATATATAAACCAGTTTTGGCATCTAGTGTTTAAATTAGTTTGCATCTATTATAATTCCTAATTTCATTCTATTCCATTGCCAGTTTTCGGAAGTGAAGGAAACATACACCGAGTCTTCAGAAAATCTCAAAATCTGTAAAAAAAAATTAATGTATTTTGACGCCTATAGTTTAATTGACCACCTGTGTGATACTAAATTCTATTTCATTCGCTTCAGTGGTTTATACGTTATCGACAAATATTTTCACATTCAGTATAAATTTGTGCAAAATCTCAAAACTTAATCAAAGTTTTTAAAATATTCGACACCTGTAGTTTAAGTTGCGTAACCCCATATCATGTCACTAAAATTAATTTCATACTTTTTAATCGTTAATACGATATGCGCAATGAATATTTACATATTTGAAACAATTTTCGCAAAATCTCAAAAATCTAATCATTTTTTTCGGAAGCCTAATAAGTTTAGGGATAACTTGTTATCTCATCAAATTTCATTTCATTCGCTTTAATCGTTATTATGTGATACTCGAACGAATATCTTGAAATAATTTTCGTAAAATCTCTAAGCAATTTTTTGAAAATTTTGAAACCCGCAGTTTAAGTTGAGTGATCATCTATCTTGTCACCAAATTTCCTTTCATTCAATTTAGTCTTTATTTCGTGTTGCTGGATAAAATGTTTGCGCATTTTGAAACGAGTTTTGCAAAATCTGAAAATCTAGTCAAAATATTTTAGAAATTCGATGCCTATAATTTAAGTTGAATAACTCACTATCATGTCACCAAATTTCATATCATTCGCTTTAGTACGTAATGCGTGAACAAAGATTCACTTGGTTTGAAACAATTTTGCAAAATCTCAAAATCTAATAAAAATGCTTTGAAAATTCGGCACTTATAGTTTAATTTGAGCAACCACCTATCATGTCATCATATTTCATATCATTTGAATTAGTCCGTATCATGTGATGCTCGAACAAATATGCACACATTTCAAAAGAATTTGAGCAAAATCTCTAAATTTAATCAAAAGCTGCCTTTTTTGCGTCTAACACTTCAATTATTCTCAAAAATTTATCAATCGGTAACAAGTGTTAACGTGCAAAAGTAATTACCATATTTATTGTTATTGCATTTTTTCTTATCAGATTTGGAAAACTAATTTGTAAATTAAATATTAAATAAAGAAGAAAAAGAATTTTTGAAACTTTGATACTTTAAAATATTTTTTTATTTTGTGATAGGTTGTTAATTTGAATGCTGAATAAGTGATAAAAACAAATTTACTCAATGCATTTAATTTTTTTTATTAAAATATGTTAATCCACAAAAACATGAGAATCAATGATATTCAGTAGTATTTATTAAATCCAATAGATCTGCAGCATATCCTTTCTTCCTTGCGTGATGTGGTTTCTTCAGCTGTAAAAAACATATTAAAAAATTATATAGCGAAGCATATTTTAGAAACTAAATAGTACGCGTATCACCAAAAACGGACACGTAATGTGACCATAAAAATAGTACTGCGAACGGACAACAAAAACACATAGGATTGCGTAGAAGAAATGTGCATATAATAGATGCAAGATACCTATCACAGAAAAATTTTTGTGAGAAATTCATATTAACTCCCCTCCCCCCCAAAACGCGGGATAGAAATATTGGTTCTTTATTCGAGAGCTCGCGCGTGCCAACGAAATGATTTCACGTAGTGAAAGTAAAGTTGTATTTTGTCTGTACATAGAGCGCGCGTTTTTGGTTATACATGTATCGTTCCAACAGCCTTTAAGTTTTCATATATTCTAACATTTTGAGGCAAGAAAAGATGGTCGTTGTCTACCAAAAGTTTTCAGTTCGTACCTTTAACCGTTACCATTAGCGCCATTTTGTTATCGTTCACAGACTCTATGCTAAATAATTACAGCTGTTAACTTGTCTTGATCAGTTGAACGAAACGTCCATTACCATCAAGTTGTTTTTAGGACAACTTTGTCTATCTTTTTTAAAATGGAAAAACAAATGAAGTTGTATGAAAACACATATTACACAATCCAAGTTATAAAAGCTTAAACAAATTAAAACTTAATATAAAATAACACACATAAAAGGTATCGATTAAAATGTTTCTTTTGAGTGTTCTTTGTTAAACGAACTTGTTTGCAGACAGCAAATATTTTTCTTGAAGATAGTTGTTATTATACTCTGACATCTGATTTTCTGAGTATTTTGTTGTTTGTGATTCAATATGTTTCATTTTTATGTTTAAATTATTTTGAAATTTATTTTCCTGTTAAAAGTTAATATGTGAAATTATTTATACTAGCGGTCACCAGTGGTCGATATTCGACTGAAGCTCTTTATATATATATATGTGTGTGTGTGTGTGTGTGTGTGTGTGTGTAAATGTTTGAGTTATTTGAAAAGTACGTGAGTGGAAGGAGACAAAATTTTAGATCCAGTATCATGATGGAAAACTTCACAAATCCCATGATCAATTAAATAATAAAATGTACTATCATTTTGAAACCACCAATATTAAATAGGCCAGAGTAAGTGAATTCACTTTGTTGCCATTTTAACCACGTGATAAATGGAAACTGATTGTAATAAAAATAAAACTTCATTATGAAAACACTTACTTAGAAACTTATACTTGAAAAATTTCGCTTCAACTGTTAGGGGGACAGATAATTTAGTTTGAAAAAGCAAAATGCTGCTTTTATTGATAAGCCAACTAAATCAAAAATGTCAAGCTATCAATGATGAAATTTAAAACGTAATAACGTGCTTGAAAACGTAAAACAGTTATTTCACATTTACTCTCTGGACACTGAGCTACATCACAGCTGGAGTCAGAACTTCCACATAAGTTTAATAGCAGCATGGAACCTACGCAGAGAGATATGAAGAGCGAACGAGGCGCACATTACCACGTCGGTGCCGGACTTCAGCATACGTGTGGATATGGCGACACAATACGATGCTCAGCAATTTCATTTTTTGTAAATTTTACTGGAATATTATAAACATAGGACTGCTGTAGCCTAATGTTGTTATTTTGAAATTGGAACAACAATGGAACCGTCGTGGAGAAAAATATCGCGTGCCAATTTCCTTTTATAATTTTGTACAGTGCATGAACATATTGTAGGGGAGACCGGGGTTAGTTGTGCCAGGGGCAAGTTGTGCCATCGAGCTTCCAGACTGAACTGATAGGTTGCAGCACCTGTCGCGTCACGTGAGTGAGCAGGTTGATTGTCTAAGTGTGCTGTGGATGTTTGGAACTTCAGCATTGTTTTGTTTTCGAGATAAAAATATTTATCGTGTTTTGTATTACAAAAATAAACTTTGTGACCTACATTGGAATCATCCTTGCCACTAAGGATACTGAGATATGTAAACTGCTCTAACATTTTTTGATTGGTTGGGGTTTAAGCCGTTATTCTATGTATTCCATTTGTTGTTCATTCCAACATTTCGGAAACTAATGAATAAAGTGACGTAAGGCGGGACGTAAAGGCGGGTAAAATAACGTAAGGCGGGGCTTGTTGTGACGAAGCCTTGGGGGCACATAGTGACATTGCCTCTGAATAACCCTTCATAAATTTTAATAAAGGTTTGTATGTTTCAGGAAAAATTGTACGTAATTACAAGAGGCGTACTGAAAGAGCTAAAACAACTTTAGAACATTATAAAAGGGCTGCAATGGAAGTAAATTCCGGAAGGTGCAGTTTAAGAAAAGCCCAAGAACTAGTCAATGTAAACCGAATGTCCCTTTCTAGATATATTAATAAAAATAAGAGTACTAATACGAAAGGAAATATTGAGCACTGTGTCGATCTACGACATACGGTTTTGTCAAAATAGCCCTTCCTAGTGCTGCCACTCCAAAAAATATAAGATCAATATGATCAAAGATTAGTGTTGGCTACTTTTTATTTCTTTCTTAGTACCAGGTTACCGAGCCATGCTCAGAATCTAAAGGCTCCTTAAGTGTAAAATAATGAGTACGTAAATGCCTTGGCACGTATCAATAATCTTCATGGTTGCCAAAGATTTTCATCGCTGTCGGATCACTCATACATTATCAGGTAAGCTTTGGTCGGCATTCAATGTTACAATGGCATATACTTTGTTTTGAAGAGGGATGCTAAATATTTGATGGTCGGTGCCATCAGAGTTGAGCAAAAAGTAGTTTAACGTAAGGTGCCTCCTTTCCTTCTGTAGCAGATCAGCGAGGGTATCAGCAACGATCTTGGGCGATGCATTCACTAACAGCGTCTTCATTACTTCAGAAATATATCTGTCCATATTGAGGACGTTCAAATTCAGCATCAAGAATTTGAGTTGGTTGAACTGTCAGATGATTGAATTTATAAAAAAATTTCATCAAGTCTGTTATACACTGTTCGCAACGTAGCAGTACACACCAAAATCGTTAATAGTTTCACTCGTCATATACTGTGAACAAAGCCATTGTAAAGTATGCTTTCAAATTTCGAATTCTTTTATGAAATACTTTGAAATATGGGTGACATCGAAGAAACAACCACACCAATTCATTAGGAAATTCGGAATGTTCTACATCTATCTTACAGTCCCAAAATGGTTTCGGTTAATTTTTGTTTTTACTCTTCAGAAAAATGCAAAGCTCCACGGTGAATGCAATCCATGTTAAAAAGTTTTCAACTATGATAGTAAGTATCCACGTTTGTGGCAGCTTTTTAGATACTTAGACTGTTTACCCGAAGTATTTGTTGACGTCTAGCTGTTCTATGTCGTTCTTCTTCCAAATACTAATCATCTGTTTCATCTGCTTGTGTTTGAACTGCACGTTCACACATTTGAGCCAAGTGCTGCTGCCGGTGATCAAATGTTTCCACAGCTCGTTTTTGAGCTACACTTTCATGCATTTACGTCTTTATAATACATTTATGATGATAATTCTTTACGATTGAAATTGTAAATTTCTCTATAGCGCTTCAATTCAAACACAAAATACTTATTTTTTTGTAATTCAAAGAAAATACATCTTGCATAAACAAATTCTACAAACGTAAATTCAATCTTATAGATGCATAAATATAGATGCCATAAAAGTATAATCTTACATAAATATGCTTTAAACATAATTTTATTTTATAAACTCGCGCTTAAGAAAAGAAAAAGTGTAACGCAATTTAAATTATTAGTACAAAAGGACAGTTCGAAATCATGAAATCAAAAACAGAATAGATCAAAAATATTCTTTTATAATAACCCTAACAACTACTTAAACGTTGACAATAATAGAACAAACGGATGGACTGAAGAAAATGGACTTCTAACCTCGAATAAATCAAAAATACATCGTTCCTATATAGTTAGCTGATCCCTGACTCTGTCACAATTCCAGTTCAACCACTCAAAATAAAACTTTTACATCATTAATCCAAACAGATTAAAAATGTATTGTCTAATAACTTAAAATTTACACGGTTCGTTGGTGCGATCAGCCTGAAAATTATCATAATTATCTTTAA
The DNA here is from genome assembly GCA_038373885.1 of Cheiracanthium punctorium. Taxonomy (NCBI): domain Eukaryota; kingdom Metazoa; phylum Arthropoda; class Arachnida; order Araneae; family Cheiracanthiidae; genus Cheiracanthium; species Cheiracanthium punctorium. The sequence goes on along the minus strand of JAWZYV010017823.1, from coordinate 150,520 downwards.
AAAAAGAGAGAGAGAGAGAGAGAAAAAGAAAAAGAAAAAATCTGATAATCCACCCGTTCCCTGATTTTTAAGCGGTTTTTTTTTTTGTATTTTCAGCTCTATTTCATTTAAGAGAATAAAAAAAGCTAATCATTTGAGTGTCAGAATTATTTAGCAAGTGACATTGACGTTACATAGAAGTCACGGTTATCAGGCTTTGAAGGGAAATTACGATTCGAATTCGCTTAAGATAGCTTTTCTAAATTACTACTCAGTTTAACTTTTTTTTCAAAAATAAAATGGTTTTCTATGCATTAAGCATGGATATAGGAGAGGATCTTGATACCAAACGAAATTTTTCGAATACGAAATATTTCTGCAGATTATACAACTCGAATTTCGATACATAATAAAAATTGAATATGAAGTTATTTGATTTTAAGTGGGTTAATATTAAATATTCTGAGTGTAGACATTCTATCACCCGCTGTAATTGTCTCCAGAAAGGCCTTTCTTTTAGTTTAATGATAGTACACAACACAAAACAACACAGTCTAATCCACGTCTAAATAAGAATTGAAAATTTATTAGAAAAAAATCTTAGTAACCAGATTTCAGTATCCGAATTTACTGCTTCCACATATGGGCAACTTCCAGCCTGCGGCCGGATAGGGCCCGCCATGGCTTTTGGACCAGAACGCAGAACAAGTCAAAACCCTGTATAAAACCTATATAAAACATTCAAACTTCCATATAAATCCGAATTATACGGCCCGCGATTTCGCTAACATCCTGAAGTCAGGCCCAGGAGTTCGCTAATATCGTAAAGTTCTGCCCGCAACTTTTCAAAGGTTGTCCATACGGTGATAAAATAAATGAGTTGCAATCATCAACTGCAGTGAATGAAAACTAAACTGATGGCTGATCACCGGCAAAATTAATTTGAATATCGGCTGCGAGTCCAATTTAGGAATCGGTTGTATCATTATAAATTTTTTCATCGGAGTTTCAAAGATCGTTTCATTATAAACGGTTGTCACATTTAAAAAAATCATCAGGGTAACTACATTTAAATATTTATCGTCAACATGGCGGAATAAGGCAGTAAAAGTAGAATTCAACCTAGTGCCGTTATTTAAAAAAAAAAAAAAAGAAAAAGAAAAGAAATGGAATTTTCATGTTACGTCACAGGATCTTTTTTCTTACTTATGATCTTTTTTCTTTTTCTTTCTTACAGGATCTTTTTTCTTACATATGGACAACTCCCAGCCTGCGGCCGGAGTTGGCCCGCCATGGCTTTTGGACCAGCCCTCAGAACAAGTCAAAACCCTGTATAAAACCTATATAAAACATTCAAACTACCATATAAATCCGAATTATACGGCCCGCGATTTCGCTAACATCCTGAAGTCAGGTCCAGGAGGCCACTATCGTAAAGTTCTGCCCGCAAATTTTAAAAGGTTCTCCATACGATGATAAAATAAATGAGTTGAAATCATCAACTGCAGTGAATGAAAACTAAACTGATGGCTGATCATCTGCAAAATTAATTTGAATATCGGCTGCGAGCCCAATTTAGGAATCGATCGTATCATTTTTTCATCGGAGTTTCGAACATCGTTTCATTATAAACGGTTGACCCATTAAAAAAAAAAATCGTCAGGGTAACTACATTTAAATATTTATCGTCAACTTGGCGGAATAAGGCAGTTAAAATAGAATTCAACCTAGTGCGGTTATTTAAAAAAAAATGGAATTTTCATGTTACGTCACAGGATCTTTTTTCTTACTGTGAATGACTGAAAAAGGTGTCATTTTCATTTAAATTATTCGGCTAAGCTGAAACTTTTATGCACTTTTGAAATTCGCATCATTTGGATCAATAAAATACATGAAAAATCTTTATTGTTTTAGTATATACGCGAAAATATATTTAGCATTACGTTAGTTACAAAAGGATAATTGTAATAAAAGCAGGCAATTTTTCACATAAGATTTACGAATAGTTTTGTATTAATAACTACGAATTAAAAATAATTAAATTATTTATGTATATTCCATCAAGGTGCTTGCGGGGATGGCAACGAAGTTTCTTTCTTTTTCTTTCGCTGGTTGCCAGGACGATATTTTGAAATAAAAATAACTTTTTCATTCTAAAAAAAATTATGTAGCTGAAAGGTGTAATATATCTAGTTACTAAAATATTTATTTGTCTGTTTACTGGATATCAAGTTCCATTTATTTTGTTTCTTTGGAAATTAATTTTTACTATTATATATCGATGACGTGTATTTTTTAATCCGCCCCACACTTACTTGAGCGTCCCTTTTAGCGGGGCCTTCGCAATTAGTGACGGGCCTGCGCGTGTATTTTGATGAGCCATCCAAAGAGGCCTACGGATGCTCGAGTCTTCACGTATACATCAGGCATTTCTTAAGCTTCCCAGTGCTTTCAAACGTTATTTAATGTAGTTTTAAGTAGTAATTGTGTTACTAATTCAACTACGAACTCTTGATTAATTTGTTTGCTATGATACATATTGACATAAAGAAAATAGATGCATATAATTTGAAGGAAAAACAAAGTAGCGCTTACTCTCACGATTCACGATTGCTTATTTTAGTTTCACAAGTGGATATTTAATATACTTTAAAATAACTAAATACACAAATGAGAAAGACATTTTTATAATGAATATTTCATGAACGTAGTCGTATCTCCTACGTTATTTTAAACAATTCAAGATTAATCTTTAACAAATGCAGTGCAGATGTTAAAGATTAATCATGATGTATTAAAGCTCATTTTAGTGTTTTCGGGATATCCTGTATATTGGAGAAAATTGATAAAATACGCTCTATAGCGCGATCCCTGAATTAATTATTCTTTAATAAAGACGTTTCATGTAGTATATATTATTCTTTTGTCGCTTTCTCAATCGAACTTTGGAATTGAGCAAGCATAATGAACGCTTGTACAAAATATTAACTACATTTGAAGTTTCTGTATAAACGGGCAAAAATCAATAATTTATAATTTACTGTATTTCTGCACTGTACCAGATGTAAGTCTTAATCACATAATCAAGGCATATATAACTGATAAATAACATTTTCAACTGGCAAAATTAAATTGTCTAAATAGTATCACAACGTCATGCTTATTTACAAGAATAAAAACTACTCAAGTAATACGATTTCTGATTAAAATAATTTATTTATAAATAACACATGAGTAATTATTCACTAAACATGATTTGCATACATATTTTTAGAATTTCTAAATACATTATAAGCGTTCACTTACCTTTACATTCAGAGCAAAATGTTCGAATTTTAGGATAAATTTTCATGAAAGAAAATGGCGCAAGATTCACAAAACGATTACCTACATCTAAAGTTCTTTAGTACGACAAAAGTATAAAAAAATTGTTTTAAAGTAATAAGATAATATAACATTTATAATACTTAGAATAATAAAATAGAATACAGTGACTGGGGAAAACAGGCCTCAATGATAAACTCATTTTTAGGGATGGCAACTCATAAGCAGGCCCGTTGATTAGCGATGGCCCCGCTTTTAGGGAGATTATATCAAGTGTGTTTTTAAACGCTCAATAGATGGCGCTACCATCCAAAAATTTTAAATTTTAAATTTTGAGCGTTTTAGAGATTTTTCAATCATGTGACCTTGCTCAATCGTTTCAGGGGCCCAAAAAACCCCCAGGTACGAAATTAAAAAAGAAACCTTAGAGCAGTTTTCAAGATCGCTAGGACATACACACACACCCACACACAAACATTCCTCGTTTAATATAAGAGCGGATTAACCTAAGGCTTTTTCTTTGATTTTTATTGTTGAATGTCTCTAAAAGTATATAAAGGATTGAGAGTTTACAAGTGTTAGTAATTTAACTATTTTATTCTCATTTGATTTAGTGTTATTAAAAACATAAGTGTTTTTATTGTGTTAAGAACGTTTTAAATGAATAAATTTCTCATTATTGATTTAAAAATTTTCATTTAATTGCATTTCTTACATAATTTGTATATGTTACAATGGATCTGTATGCGTCACAATGTGCCCCAAGCATGTCACTACTAGCCCCGCTATTGGGTAAGTTGTGACAAATATCAAGGTTACGCAGAATTCATTTTATGTTATGAAAAACGTAAATAATGTTAATGATAGTTTTATAAATATATTATACAAGAATTACTCTAACGTTTCATACAGTGAATGTTTTACTTCAGTTCAAATCTTGCGGATAATATCAAAAATATCGAAAATGTCACTACTATCCCCGGTCTCCCCTTCATAAATTTTATCATTTTCCCCTCCTCCATACAAACTTTAACAATGCCCAATCTCACTCTTTTTCGTTCACACAATATGCTGTAAAAAGGGTTCTAAGATTTTCCCTCACGCATTTTTAAATATATACTAATACGCTTTGCATTCTTGTCTTTTGTATATGAGCCGGTGAAATCCAATGTTTGATCTAAATTTTATTAGCGAATGAAATTCATAGTACGAGTTTCATAAGTGGTTTTATTTCACTTAAGAATTTAACACTTTTATGGATTACACCTGTAATCCAAAAAAGTGTTAAGTTCAGCGTTTAACTTGCGTTTAACAATAAATACCAATAAAACCTAACACCTAAGTTATTGTTAAGTGTTAAGTTTTATTTGTATTTTTTGTTACTCTTCTGTTTTACAATTATGGTCTGTTTAATACAATTATTATTATTATTATTATTATTATTTTACTTTTTACCTTGCCACTTTCTATTTATCTTACCATTTTTGCTACACATTTTTTGATAAACACTTCAGAATCTCAGCATTTTCTATTAACATTTTTATTTCCAGCTTTCTTGTGATTTGATGGATATTCTGTTCAGTTAGGACAGACGTGCTTTCTCATAAAACATACATTTTCATTTTATTGACGTGAGTGCTTTCTGCAAACTAGTTTTATTCGACTCATACCAGAAATACTTACAATGATGGAGACGGAATTTTCAACATTCCTCTGGCTTTACGCATCTTCCATCAGAATGTCGCACGTATCCTTTATCACAGTGACATCCAATATCGCATTTCAAAATGCAGAAGTCAGGAAGGTTTTTGTAGTTGTCGCAAGTTGGAAAACAAGCACTCCCACAATCTTCAAAGTGTTCATTTTTGCCACAATCTGTGAAATGTAGTGTAACTCCAAATTAGTATGGATGCATACTTATTTTTTTCTGTTATTTGGAAAAACATTTTACTTTGTAGTTGTGCGTGTGTGTGCTCGTGCGTACGTGCATATGTGTGTCCTACAATTTGGCTATCAATTACATTTATGGACGATCAAACTTCTTTTGCTGATTAATTATCTCGTCCTGTTTGAGAGCACACAAATACAGATTCTTGTCAAATATGTGCTCTATTAGTCAAAATCCTTACTACTATTTCTGCAGAATTAACGTTAATCACAGATGGATGATGCTCCGAAAGATCATTGGAGGTTTTGAACAGGAGTGCTGGACCGATATTCCCCTGATTCCGAAGAAGGAGCACAGTTAGTGATACCTCAACAAAGAAAAGCAGAAACCTTGAAATAATGTATGATTCGCCCATGGCAAGGCACTGGATCTGAAGGGACTTTTCATCGCATAGTTATGAGGTATTATTGGCTGGAATGAGGATTAGGACTGCGGACTATTGAGCAGACTAGGTCAAAAGCTGTTCTGAATGCTTTCACTATAACTTTTAAGCAAAAACGACCTGGACTGTTTTTAACGTGTTTACTCTCCGAGTTTTGAGGTTTTATTAATTGATCTGTTTGGTCCCTTACCAGAAAACAGAAGTGGTACAAATTGGATACATTGAGGACTGTGTAAAAAAAGGGTCGAATTGTTTAACTTAATCAAGTCACTCCAAGGGTGTGTTTAACGACGAGATATGGTCCTCCAAGACGTTTAATTACTCATAACGGAACACAATTCGTTAGTAGTGTATTGCAGCAACTTAGTTACCTACTAGCTATAAAACAAAGTTTTATTCCTATGCGCCATCCTCAAGCTAATCCTGATGCGAGGAAAAACCGTGATCTCAAAGCGAGATTGGCTATCTTTGTGGGGTATGAACACAATTTATGGGAAGAAAAGCTTCCAACAATTCGCTTTGTTAGAAACACAATCTGCCAAGCGGGATTGTACTGGAGAGACCGAAGTGTTTTTGCAGTTTTGCAGGGATCTTCGGACAGTAGATAATGCGCAGCATGACACGCGTGCGAGGTGTTTCTGTAGTTTTGCAGGTAGCTTCGGACAGTAGATCATGGGCAGCAGGACACACGTGCAGCTATTTATAACAGTTTTGTGTCAGAAATAACTGCATATTTTTGCGAATGTGTTCAAGAAAATTGAGGAAAGGCTTGAGGACAAGCAGGACCAAAGAAAGAAGTATTCGATAGCCTGAGAAAGCATGAACCTAAGTTTGCTACACGAGATAAGTCTGGATAAACTTGCATCTTCTGAGTAAACCTCAAGTCACAAAGCTGCAAAATTTACTCATACGAGTGACGGACCTTACGTCCCATTAACTATAAGATCACCTAGCACATTCGAAATTCCTCGTCTGGATAGCCCTGAGGTGCCACTTGAAACATACCACTCATCCGCTGTAAGATTGTGTCATCATTCAGACACTCCTGTGGCTCCTCTGAGAAAGCGTGGTAGATCTTTAAAAACTGTTCTAGTTTTTCGCCGTGACGTCCGTGAAACCGGAGGGAGATAATGTGGCAGATGTTAACTGTCTTTCCCCAATAGATGGCGTTACTTCGGCTATCACTAAAATGGGGGCTAGTCATTCAACGAATTGTGTAAAGAAGGAGACCCTCATAGGCGTAATTCACTTAGGGGAAGAGGGGCTATTGCCCCTGCTACAATTTAAAAAAATCAGATATCGCCTATTTGAAAATGGCATTTTCTATAATAAGAAACATTTTGCCCCCCAAAGTCAAACTGATTTACGCCTATCACTTAACTCAGCAGTGTTTTTAGAAGAATAAAGAAGTCCTGTGCGCGTTCTCGTGTGTGTCCTTTGATTGTTGTATGAGCATGTTTCTTCTTTAAATGTTTTGCAGTATGCATTGAATAAAGTGAATGCTACAACAAATAAAAACAGCATCACTAGCTCTGTTGATTATACATTTAAAGTTTAAAGATTAATGATATACATGTGTACAGGTTAGGTATCATAAATGAAAGTATATTCCAGAAAAAACGTGAGCTTTTAGAATGGAATTTAATGTATTTCTTATTTACAAACACAAGATGCTAGATTTTGTTTTTGTACTAAACCAGATGATGAGCATTTTTACCTTTATGGTAAAATTCTCACCATTACTAGAGTGTTTAGAATTATCTTCAAAAACAACACAGAGTTTTTTCATCCAAATTTATCGAGTGACCCAGGGGCGTAGCCAGGGGGGGGGATATTGGGATATATCGCCCCCCGAAATGTTTGGATTAGTGATGAAATTCCATCTATTTATACACATATAAGTTCATATCCCCCCCCCCCGAAAAATTTTCCAGGCGCATATACCCCCCGAAAAATTTTCTGGCTACGCGCCTGGAGGGACTTATAGTTTTTAAGTGAATATTTGAAGAAAAAGTATCTTAAGGAATATTTTGTAGAAGTTTAAAACTGCCACTAACTTATCGTTTCTAACAGTATGTTTAAAGATTGCATCAAGACGCTTTAGGATTTTAAGACGCATCCTAAAACTTTTGAATTCGCAAACTTTAGTAAATACGGCAATAGCATATTTATAGTTTGCAGTATATCGTGAAATAATGTAGCATTGAAAGTTATCTTTGGTGCAATTTGTACCGCCTATAAAACTGTCTTCGGGATATATCTACATATTTTTGAATGCATTATTTATTAAGAAAACAATGAATGCTTTAAAACGAAACATTGGCTTTGGGATGTTTCGTTTCGTCCCAAGCTTTGGGAAGATGATATACGATTAATGATATACATCGTCCCAAAGATGACAATGTATTTTCAAAAAAAGTCACATTTTGATGTTTTCCATAACCACCAAATTATGGAAAAGAGTTCTCGGCCATGAATCTCTGCGAAAAAAAATATATGTTCCTTTTAGGTCGACATTTATTTACTGCCTAAATGAATATTTGTCTTTTTATAATTTAATCCTTTTACCGAATGAAATGCTTTGAAATATGACTTACCTGGAACTCCAAATGCGATTGTGACTACAGCTAGAAAAATCAGAGTTCTCATGTCAGTTCTTTTTTAATGCCAGATGTATTGAACAAGTTATGTTAAGACACTCTTTTATATTGAATTTTATGTGTGCAATCTGTTAACTGCCAAACTGCATTTGGTCATAAAAAAGTGATGACAGTTGTTGTAACAACAGGTGTGTCAGCTGTGCAGCAACTGTTATATAATGTTTTTATTGAAAGGTCCGGAGATGACAATTTTTTCTTAAATTGTCTTATGTTTGAATGAAAAAAAATTTTAAAGACTTTTTATTTCATATGAATACCTTTCAGTAAAACATGTAGAAATTAGTATCATGTATGTATTAGCTGTAATCAGCTGTTTCACCCCTAAATCAATGGAATTCGCTGACTAAACGTTGGTAAAATGCCCTTTCAGCAGCTGTGTATAGAACCGAACCTAGTCCATATTGTGCAGGGTTTGAGTTTAACCATTTTGTGCCCCATCACCCCAAAAAACGTTTAAAATATGTATTTTAAACAGCGTGTAACAAAAGGATGGTAACGCAATTTAATTTTTCATCCAATAGAAAAAAGTGTCCAATGTAAATTGAAAACATGTTAAAAATACTGTAGGAAAAAGATTACGTTACGCAAAAATTTCTTCTCGTTCATTTTCTAAAAGTGGCACTTTTTTAATTCGTATACAACGCATATATGAAAAAAATTCTCAGGTATTAAAATGTGTTCCATACACTGTTCAGGCGTTATACAAAATTGCAGCCTGTTAAATTTAAACGCCTCAGAGATATCTTTAAACAAAGATACATCAGAAGTATCTAATATTTAATCAAATATCAAAGATGTAATATTTATGAAATAGTCTTAAACAATATATCGAAAATCATGAAATTATTTATGAAATATTATTCATCGACATTCTATTACTCTAGAATAGCTGCATACCCGTTCTTAGTAGGGGAAGAAGCGAATATTTCCTAATATTGGTTTGTTCCATCGTTATTGGCAGCAAACGATATAGGCAACTTATGCAAATCCTTCCGACCGCTACAGTAATCATACACATCAACCACCCCTACAGCGTGAAATGTAACAGTTCATACACTATATATAAATACCAGTCAGGACACTGGAAACATTTAAGGGTGTGATGGAGCAACGGTACGTGCGAATTGTGATTCAGCAGGAGTTCTAATTTGGACATTCGACTGGTGCAATAGTGGCCAACATGAAGAAAGCATGGGGTGCGGGCACGACAATTCAGCGGACAGTCCGTTGATTAATTACTAAGTTTCCTATCTGCGATATATTTACAATAAAGCTGGGGCCGGTTGTCCAGAGAGGTGTGATGTGGACCATTTATGGCAGAAATTCGAGTTCCGACCAACGTCAACGGTACGAAAGCTAACAGCCGAACTCTCTGTAGCACCACAGACGATCTCCCGATATTTTGGCGGCAATGGACATGGTGAAAAAGCTCGAAGAAGCACGTCTACGACGCTTGGTGACCTGTAAATCTCTACAGGAGCGCAAGGTTAGAGAGCCATTCTTGCTTCGTGTACTGTCTGCGGATGAAAAATGGTTGTTCGGTAATCGCAAGTGCAAAGCACAGTGGCTGCATAAAAGTGAACCTGCGAAGCAGACCCTCAAACCAAACTTTCATCCCCAGAAAATTCTCATCTCCGTTTGGTGGACCGCGAAGACTGTGGTCCATTATGAATTCCTCCAGAGATGTCAGACCATTAATACGGACGTGTACCATCGTCAATTGGGTGAATGCCACGGGAAACTATGCCTCAAACAACCAGCACTGGTCAATAGGTCATGTCCCATGCTCTTGCATGATGGAGCTCGACACCATGTCTCAGTTGGTAGCCGACAAAAGGTCCAGAAGTTATGGGCTTCTGCCGCACCCACCTTATTCTTCAGACCTGGTTCCGACTGGTTATTACATGTTTCGCCAGTTGGACAAGTTTGTGAGGGACAAGCCATTCCCGAATTAGGATTCTTTGATTCAGGGGATTCGTGATTTTTTTTTACCAATGTGATGCCGACCTCTACCACTATGGTATTTTTTCGCTCAAAACTCGTTAGGCAAGGTGTGTTTCTGCAGCTGCCGGCTACTTTGCTGATTAAAATCCATTTCTTTCATTGAGACTCATGTTTTCTTTCGTGTTTCATTTTCTGGCAATAATTATGGAACGACCCAATATATGATTGACTGCAGCAAAACAAAATCTCAAAAAAAAAAAAAAAGTTCAGGTAGTCTCTTTTATTGAATGGTATTATACTGTGTATTAAGTAAAAGCTACTCAAGACTTATCTGCTGAAGAAGTAAGCCCTTGGCCGGAGGACATTTTAAGGGGTTCCAACGCGTATTCACTTTATATCTGGACAAAACCTTACAAAATACAAGACTATTTGCTCGATGTCGGCACGATAGGCCCGAACACGAGGACTCTACACTTCAAACATCTGACATTTTTAGTGTCTTTATCCACTCGGCTATGGTACCCTCCCCCCTCCTTTGTTGAAACTACTACTGGATATATTAACGTAAAGTAAGATTACTTATGGTTTATTTTGCTGTAACACCATCGGTGAAGACCTGTGAACATAAAAAACACTTTTAATTTCTTGAGATATATATTGTTACGAATTTCTGGTTGGTTCTGCCCTCCAGACGTTAAATATAGTCTAAAATTCGTATTCTACGCCTCAAATAATTAAATATTGCATTTTGTTGCATTAAAATCAATTAGCTAGAAAGCGAGATTGAGAGTTTTGGGTGTCCGCATTGCTTAATGTAGGGTTTTCTCCAATTCTCGAGAAATATTGGTGCTGAAAGTTGGCTGACTTCACTTTCGGAGACTTATTTTGGAGCCAAATTTGGCGATATTTTGCCAAAAAGTCTCCGAGTTTGGCGACTTTTCCGAGATTTGGCACGATTTTGCTAATGGGGCCTGTAATGTTTGTTTTTTTTGCTTACTATTACATAAAAGTCTTGTATTATTCACTTGTATTTCTACTAGCCAATCAAGGTTCGCGTTGAATGAATTGGGATTTTTCTGGAATAGTCTTCTCCGGTCACCTTATATAAAAAAGAGCAGAACACACCAAGAGTCAGTCTGCTATTGTCATCTGTAGAGAGCAGAGGCCACAAATAGTCCTGGACCTGACTGCAGTTCTTCGGGAAAGTTTGATTAGGGAGATTTTTCAGGAATGTTTAGTAGGTGTCTTAATAAGCATTTTGGGCTTTTGTGGACATCTGCCCCCTGGTACATTTTCTGGCTATGACGTCAAAGATGGAGGCTGCTCGATATCAGAACTGCTCATATTTAAGTTAATACTTAATCAATTTGCATGAAATACCAATTTTTACATTAATTTGTCCTTAATAAATGAAATAATGTATGTAAATACGATGTAATGAGAAATGTATTTGCCGGTATTTTTTCTTCGTTTAGTTCGTCATGTATCTGTAATGCGACTGCAGTTCCATTAAATGCCATTAGTGTTCTTGAACAGTGGAATCAAAAGTATTTAACTGTAAAACGTGACAAAAATGTATACTACGCTATTGCACGCGAAGTCCCAGCCAAGCAATCCAGATAAATTTATTAATAATTTATTGCTGTTGGGAGCATTTCATATGGCTAAAATCGTGCTTAGTTGTTAGTGTTGCTAGCTTTCATCTACAGTTCAGAAATTTCTACCACTATTTGCCGTGTTTGACTGTGTAAACAATAAGCGATGGGCTTCTTTATAATTGGAAGACATGCGAACACTACCCAAGACAGACCTGGAAGTGTATGAAATGTTTATGAAAGGTAAACATGTGTGAAACTGTATAACTATAAGTTTTCAGCTGTTGCAGCGGTCATGGCATTTAAACAAACCCTAAAAATCCCCCAAAAGTTCATCAAGCATAACAGGTCGTACTAAACAAAAACAGCTGGTAGCAGAAGGAGAGATAGCACATCATGAGCGTCTAATGATATTAAATCTATTTCGGGAAATCACAGGCTCCGGTTCTATGATCGAAGGTTTGAACACCCACCATGATTTTTCTAAGAAGCATACCCATAGTTAAGATGCAAAGGTGACCTCCATGTTTAAACATATTTCACAAAAGGGTAACCAATACTTCCTAATCCATTACACAATATGCTGACAAAAGCACTGATTTCAGAAGATACAAAGGTAAAGGTATTAAATGCGTTTAAGATTGGTGAAGACTTGCATTCTAGTCTGCACAAAACACGATACGAAAACAAAACAATAAGAATCTTAAGTACCATCCACAAAGTCATGCTACCAGGATTTCATAGCAACAAAACTAACAAGAAGAGCTCCAACCGTTTATCTTACTGCATAATATTCAAACTCGCGCGTATGATATGCAAGGACTTCTATCTGCAAACTTCTCCCTACCTGATCTATCTGAAAACTTCCGCTAATCCCTGTTCCGTGAACAGGGATTATTTGCAAAGATACAGAAAAGGACATTGTTAAAAGAATTAGAAACATCCTATACCAACACCAACGACGAGAACTTGTTAAGTATACTGAGAAGACATGTTTTATCATGCATGTCATGAGTTCCATGCGAAACGTTAAGAAAAATGAAAAGGAAGTGATTGTGGAGCAGTTTCTGATTCTTCGTCATAAATTGGGGCATCACAAAGAACTGTGAAAGAATCAATTATGTTCTTGATAGTTATCACCCATTATCACCGAAAAAGCCTGAAAGAGTGCAGAGACAAGGTAGCGGCATTGTTATAAATATCGCCCGTATTTCTCATGATGATCCATTGCCTGTCCAACTCAGCAGTTTCTGGGTATCATCAAAGTACAAACGGATCTTACAAGTGTTCATTGCCAGAACTCAAACCAAAATGTTCTTTAACTCAAAGACCATGTCGTAATTGTTCTCGTTAGTGCCGATCCTGACGTTGAAGTATTAGATTTATTTCACTGGGAAACTTTTCATCGACTTGGTGTTCAGAAACTTTGGGTGCGGACTGGAGTTAGTGATTCCACGCAACTTTTGTCTGTTACTGATGTTCACCAAAAAATGGACCATTATTTGTGCTCTTTGCTTCCAGCATCCATGCACTATCTGGATCAGATTACACGAGTAAATTTGGCACAAAAAAAGAAGCCATTCATTGTGCGTCTATGGCGTATTTGGAACACTTTGACTTATCATCTGACTTGGATGACATAGAACAACGTCTTAATTCTGCAGAAGAATACTTAGTGCAGTTACGAAAACAGTCATCTTGCAAAGGGTCATATCAGAGAGAACTTAGATCGTGGCTGTACTATCATGCAAGGAACATAGACATTGAAATTTTGTAACCTACAAGCAGAAGTTCTAAGGGCATTTGTTTAGATCAAGTTCTTACACATACCTTTAGCAAGTCTGATGGGATGTTTGATGGGGTTGTTTACTTAGATCCATGTGAATTTCTTTTTCCATTTTTATTTGTGTTTCCTACTAGTTAATAAATTTAGATACATTTTCTATTTTCATACATTTACTTTATTTTATTGTTTTTTTTGGGGCGGTGGGTCCTAGTAATTAATAAAATCATATAAAGCTTCTACTTTTATATTTGGAGGCAGCTCAAAATAAGCATTATTAGCTGTGGGATATTGCAGCACAAGACAAGCAGTTTTGGTATTTAGCCCAAATTCTAGTGTTGTTTTCTTTCATAATATTCTTTTGCTCGTCTTGCCATTAAAGTTTGCCAACAAATAGCATGGACCTTTACCGCCGATAGTGCTTTTTCATTCTTTGGGGATTCTTTGCGATTTATGCATTAGCATAATCGATAATCATTCCCATTATGGTTGCCATTAAAACAGCTCTTCATATATTCTCATGTGTAATTTTTGTCAGATTTGTATATTTAGGACCCCGAAATATTTAATCTCGCAGTGATAACAAATATTTAAGCTGTGACAACTAAAATATTTAAATCCTCCGAAGATCACTTTCAATTTTTGTCTGAAATTTGCATTTGAAAGCGGGTATTACAAATAGTGTTAAATACATTCTACAAACACGATTTTAAAAATAATATTTTTTAAACAGTGGTATAATACCGTTTTCTGCACATAAAGAATAAAAATTATGTATAATTGCATGGTATGGCATTCACTTATAGTTTGTAAATAAAGCACTGGCTTAAAATAAAAGGAAATCGTGTTGTCATTATGGTGTATGCTTTTCTACTAAGTGAACAACATTTTTGTTGAACTATTTGACAATTTTTAGCTCATAACATTTTTTATACTGTTGCATCTGTAAAAGGCATTCCACAACCAAACAGAATGAGAAAAAAGTAATTTATTATACAATAGTATAATGCTATATTTTGTACATACTCTTTTCATGTATTTTAGTTAGAATATACAGAGACATTGCATCGAAAGTTCTTTGTTACATCTCCACACTTTTTCAGATCATTCCAAATCATCCGCAACTGAAATGGAATAGAAAGGCTCACCGTTTTATATTGATTAAACAGAACATTTTATAATCTAGTTAAACAAATATTTGAGTTGAAAATGAAGTAAATTTATATACGTTGGTTGACAGGTCATGAAAAATAAAATATTGGAATTTACAGTGTATCCCATAAAGGTGGGAACACGTTTAAATTCTTTATCTGTTAGAGATAAGTGGCAATATGAATTGAAAAAAATGTCCAAAGTAAGTTAGTACCAAAAACTATGAAAAAAGTCCCATCGTTAATTTTCAAGGAAATTACAATTTTCAAATTTGTATGCGATCCCTGTACAAAATGAAAATTCCAATTAGTAAAATGTTACCCATATGCTAATCCCAGGTAGCATATGGGTCACATTTTACTAATCCCCCCCACACACACACGTAGTACGTACTATAAAATTAAGTAAATAACTGATATTCTACAGCCTTTTTTGGATCATTTTCGTTGTTTATTTGAATCGACGGCTAATTAATAGGATTGATGGTGCTTATTAAAAGTTTCGAATTATAAATCATATTTTGAATTATAAGTATATTACAACATTGTTTGTGTAATTTGCACTTACTTCGCTAAGGTACAGAACAGAAAAATGCCCAACCAAAGTCTCTGGCGGCAAACAGCACTCATTTGGTCGAGGTGTCTTTCAATTTCTGGCTGGTTTAAGCTTTCGGGTTAATTTCGGTAGTGGCCCTCTAGCGGATATTTTTGTAGTCGTTTTTTACTACATTGGACCTTTTTAGTATGTGGTAGCGTACGTGGATTATCGAACGGGTTATAAAATCTGTTGTCTGTATGTTAAGCAGTCCCAATAAGAAAATCTTTTCATATTGGGAATACTACAGTAAAACGTGAAGATCAATTAGCCGAAGCACAAATTTTGAGCCAGAACGCGTTTTGCACAATGTAAGACGTGGTAATCGCGTTCTGACAACTTGTACGTGCTTCCTGGGATGAGGTGATCAATAAAATTTCAGCCTTTCATCATAAAACTCCTCAAGGAGAAATATCTACATACATAGATGATCTGGGTATATACATGGATTTGAATTTAAACGCTTATTGCTAGAGTGTTAGAAAAAAAAATATTTTCTTTCATATTTTCTGTGCGACCCCTGAAACGCAATCATTTGGTTCAATTGTTTTTTCTTTCGGGAGCCATTGAAAAGTGTTTTAAGTGAGCATACATTTAACTTCATATCTCTGACAAGTTTTAGGATATAGTTGTCAAATTCTGTAAACCACCTGATTAGTGAATGGGGCACATTTTACTAATTGATAATCATGTTGTAACAATGTAAAAAAAATTAACATTTTGAAAATTGATTGACAGCTACTTTTCTTAGCTTAGTTACTTTCCATACCTTATTTTGAACATTTTTTCAATTTACATTGCCCACATTTCTCTAATAGATAAAAAATAAAAGCGTGTTAATAAGTTTTTGGACACCCTGCATATAAAACATATGCCATGTACAACTTTTGAAGAAAGTAAATACTGAAATTAAACAGAACGTTCTTCATACTAGATAGCTAAATTATTAGAATTCAACCAGTTTTTCTTATTAAATTGGAAAGTGCCGGATTTCCTCGAAAGGTTGGAAAACATATTAATACAAATATTATGTCAAGATAGCATCAAGATTCATTAGACGACCCGATCATCGGGCTGTGCCTGTCGACGTATTAAATGAACGCTCTTGGTGTAAAACATAATTGTATTTTAACAGCTTTTCTCACAGATTTATGCGGCTACGGAAGTCAGTAAAAATACACTTTCTCAACGGTGTTTATACATTTATTACCTAGTGTCACATGATTTATAAGGTAAACACGGGGTTAAAAAAAGTGCTAATCTTATCATCTAATATTAAATAAAGTTTTAATCTACCTGATTGAAAGAAAATATTTTCAGTTTAATATAAGTAAATTCACTTACATTTCATAATGTTTTCACAAACCAGTATGCCGTTCTATAATTGATGATCACTGCGTTAGAATTAAATACGTGTACTCTGAACGGTTTAAAGCCTCCAATTATAACTATTACTTCCTACTTCCATAAATGCAACTACCTACTAAATATCTAAAGTCCATGATATAACATCAAATAGTGTCTTTCATCATATTTTAAAAACTTAATAGGACATGGGAAGGGTTTGATTTTATGGTTGTTTTTGTGGTATGGATGGAAGGTGGAAAAACATGTAAAACATATAAAAATGAATATTCTCTCAAATTTCAAATTTTCTATTAACTTCCTTCAAAATTCAATAGGGAAATAACAATTTTCGTTTTAAAATAAAAGATTTGTCTCGGTATCTAAATTTAATAAAAAGGCATTTTTATATAGTTTCGCTCTTTCACCATTCTCATAGTTGCCACAGCACTCAAGAATTTACACGAACTATGAGACCCGGTCATTTTAATAGCAATCAATGCATCTTTTACGAACCCTGCGTTTAGCTTATAAATCATGTGGCCCTAGGTAATAAAAGTGCAAATACCGTTGAGAGAGTGGATTTTTACCGACCTCCGTAGCCACATAAATCTGTGAGAAAAGCTGTTAAAATTCAAGTGTGTTTTAAATGAAGAGTATTTATTAAATAAGTCGACAGCCACAGCCGGATGTTCGGGTCGTCTAAAACGTACATTAAATTCAGTGCAAATTGGCTGTGTATGTTATAGGGCATGTTCACTTTGGTGTGTGTAGAACTAATAGTTTTTTCACAGTGTTGCAAAAAATAATTCTTATACATTTAGGCCTATGGACGCAAATCATTTGAAGTGCGCTAGTGTCTGAAGTGGTGCATTCAAACAAGCTCAAATTTTGTATGTATATTATAGGTCACCGTCATAATATCTCTATGGATTTTGGTGTGTGTAGGCTTTAAATTTTTGTACAAAGCTGCAAAAAATTAGTCTTACAGATTACTGCAGTTAACGCAAAATCTTGAAAGTGCATTTCTGTCCATATAATGCATCCGATTGAGCTCAAATTAGGTAACATATCGTGGGTTTTATATACTATGTAGATTTTGTTTTCTGTAGACCTTACAGTTTTTTACAGGGCTGCAAAAAAAGTTTTCTTATACGTTGCGGCCTAAGTATTCAAATTATTTGAAATGTACTAGCGTCTGAACACTATATCCGATTGAGTGTAATAAAATTTATTTAAACTCTCGTTAAAGATCAAGTGTTCGAAAAGCTTAGTGGAGTCACTTCAGATTTTTTAATTTGTAAAGGAAAAAAATCAAGTCGTTTTTATGATCAGAGCGACTGACTAAGTAACATGAGACACTCCGAAAACCCTAAAATAATGACGACTTGTATTACACGTATTTCAGAAAACACAGTTGCTTACGGCATGCAGCTTGGCACTCTGCAATAGTCCTAAAGTTATTTCCATTTCCCCCGCATCCACCGTAAATAAATCTTTTGCAGTCTCCAATTTCACTGTCAAAATAATATCTGGGCATGTAAGCATCGCAAAGTCCAGACTGAGCAGGCAAACTACAAACTTCTGAAGTCGATTGCTTCACCTTGACATCTATAAAAAAATTCGATTTCTATAAACTTTTATAGTATAAGAAATAATTATGACCACTTTGTACTTTATTTTTAACTCTGTGAATAGTTAGCTCTTTTTATTATAGGAAAAATTAATATTTTAAGTAAATAAGGTATAACTTCGACTTCTTAAGAACGCATAGTTATATTTTTCTGCAGTTTTATTTACTTATAATTTAAGAGTGTGGTCTTAATTACTCCCGACAAAATGGCAAAACTCCGAAATATAGGAGAGAATATGGCCACTTGGATTTCTGTTGATACTTTCGCGTTCCACTTATTTTGTAGCAAGTGAGACTACTATTGTTGTTTTGGTTAGAGCTCAGAGATACCAGGATGCATAAGTGATTGATACAAAATGTTTTATAAGAGTTTAGTTTCTATTCCTTAGGACAAAATATCCTCTTGCTATTAATAGCTTCTTGCTTGAAAATTACTCTTTTATGAAAGGAATAGCGCTTAATTGTAAGAATTACCGAAATATATCGCATTAAGAAATGTTGATATTTTAAGAGCAAAATAAAGAAATAGATTCAAAATAAATATTTAAGGCATTTCAAAAACAGGAATTTTATTGATATGTCGTCTGTGAAGGTTTGATTTATTTTTCAGTGACATAAGTTTTAAAATAGATCAGTTTAAAACTTGTGTTGAGTAAGCAGATGATTGCACATGGACTTCAATCGTGGCTGACGAGAAAGACAGGCTGCGATGCTGACATTTTGGTCACAATTTTGCCAACTAAGAGACATGTGAAAAATGGGGTATGGCCATCATACTGCAATTAATTTGGATTGAGATGGCCACACCCCTTGGTCACATATCTCTTTCTTAGCAAAAGTGTGTGGCCAAAATGTCAGCACCGCAGCCTGCCTTTCTCGTCAGTCACGACTCCAATAAAAATATTTTACAGAGTTTCTTAAGCCCACAAAGAATATGAACAAACTGACAGAAGCCGGATTTCCATATGACGTCTGTTAATCATATGGAGTAATGCGACAAAAAATGAAACTGTCATGTTATTTAAGATAAAGCCCATTAATGAGGCAATTCCAAAGGGTGCTAGAAAAACCATCTGAGAAAAATATGTCCACACTCAACATATTTAATCATCGTACATTTAAAATAAATAATTTCATGTTAAGTTTTTATTATATACCGAAATCAGAATTGAACTTTCTTCTTAAAACGTGCAAAAACTTTTCGCATTCGAATAATTTCGTTAAGTGTTAACAGACCCTCTTATATCAGTGTTTCATGCAGAGGAAATAATTTTAAGTGTGAAATAAATAAATAAATAAACTGGGTAATCTCAAAAAACTATTTTAAATGAATTGTATTAGGTTGTAACAAAGTTTCCCGCCACCGCAAGTATGATCAGCACAAACAGTTCGCGTTGGGGTGATTGCTCATATCTTTCCACACTCTTTTTGGGATTGGGAAAAAAAGAGATTTACTTTAGAGCATTGTTCAGTGAAATCTGTAAAAAATATATCGTTATCATTAAGTACAAGGTGTCTCAAATGAAATTAACCGGGTTCAAAACATCATTTAAATCCAATTCAGTTGCAAAAAGCCAGCTACAGAACGTCAACGAATTATGTGTACAGCTTTAGGTACTACTGTTGTATCATTTGACACTGTGAAGATTTGGTACCTAAATTTCAAAATCAAGGACTATTGTGTACAAGTTCAATCGCTGGGTGCCTCATGAGCTGCGTCAAGCAGATTTGGCGGAAAACTTTCGTTACAACCTGATAATTGCAATTTTTCCTTTAAAGCCTGATAACATCGACTTCAATATGACGTCGATGTTAATTGCGACATGCGAATTTTGTCACGCAAATGTTTAACTTAGTTTTTACTTTCGGAAATGAAATGCAGTTAAAAATAGCAAAAAATCGCTTAAAATGAGGGAGCAGGTGGTTTTGGGTTTTTTTGTAGTAGCGCAGAATGTTTTCCACATTTTAATACATAGTTCATAAGCGTAAAGTTTTCATAATTATTGGGGGGGCCGGGCCCCACAACTATATAAATTCAAGTCAGTGTCGTAGCCAAGGGGGAGGGGGGGTTAGGAGGGTCATAACACCCCATGAGGAATTTTTTGCCATACAAAATGTATATTCTTCACTGCCTTATCATACACATGTATACATATATGCGAGTTGCAGAAGTCGTACCCCCCCCATGAAAAATTTCTGGCTACGCCACTGATTCACGTACATATAACTTACTCATAGCTGCCAACTACTACGAAATATAATGAACCACTTTTTTCACATGATTTCTCGGCTTAAAATATAGCAAAATGTTTCTGCTGCTCGTGCGAACTGGTTACTATTTTGAAAAAAATTCCGTAGTAGTTGGAAGCTATGACTTACTGTATATAAATGTAAATTATTGGAAGCGTTCGAGCTCTATGGGTCCATAGAATTCTACACCTATGTAAGGTAAGTATCCATGTTAGTATCTTCCTACCATGTTATAAGTTAAAAATAGAAGCAAAGTAAAAAATCCAAAGGAGAAAAAAAACCATTTTCGATGACATAGTGCATTTTAGACACATCTGAACTACTTTACATTGCATAATCTGATTTTAATTTACCGGAGCTTGGCGAGGGCAGCTTATAGTAACATTGTGTGTTACGTGTCGTCACAATGAATACTAAATCATGATTCAAATCAAAAGAAGAAAATTTTTATAAGTAAAGGTTTTTTTAAACGTTTGTAAATGGAGTGAAATACTTTTTTTGTTGTTAGTATAAATGAGTTTTCTGAAATTTAGTGGTAAATTATTGGGTGGGCTCAGCCCCTACTCACAATTTATTGGGGGGGGCTCGAGCCCCACGGGCCCATATAACTCTACGCCTATGACATAGTTATGAAAATTTTCAAGCAAATCTTACAAACGATGTAGATTTTATTACGTTTTACATTTTGGGGGCTTAACTGTTTTATCTTTTTGGTGTAAAGGTGGTAAAAGTTTTATCTTCGATTGGCTTAACCGGAATTCTTGTGGAGTCAACGAGTCCCTGAATCAGAGTTCAGCGTAACTAGTAGGATGATAAGTAAATATTTTTGAAATAAGTTTCCATGGTTTAAATCAACTTTTTGTACTTATATGGAGTGACCTTAAAGTTCTCGTACTGACGATATATGGATATTTTTCGGATATGGATATTTATTCCGCTAACCATCTTTGCACATCCTTCAGATTTACACTCAAAATACATCACATGAATTCTGTAGCTGCATAATAAGTTTATTTCACTATGAAATACAAAATAACATTATTCTCGCGCAACTTGAGGGCGAAAAGAATCAAATAATAAAAATTAAAGAATTGATGCAGTGATAAGCAGAAGATAAAATTTAATATTAAAAAGAATATCGGGCAATTCGTTCATTAATTTGGAATACAGGAACTTAAGGACGGAATGTATGCCTTCTTTATTTTATTATGAACTCTTAGATACCATGGAAGTAAGTTTTAATAATTTGAATGGTTTGAAAATAATCAAAAATAAAGTTTCATTTTTATAATTTCAGCTGACGAGAAAGCTGAAATTATAAAGATACGCTAAACATAGCAAATAAATAAAATATTTTAAAGTATCTTTCCTGAAATCTTTTATGACATAGAACAGACTTGTGTTTTTTCTAGCCAGAATTAATTTTGCTTTTACGCATTAAAATATTAATAAACGTACTGCGTTTAACATATAACAGTCTCGTTTCATAAAATAATAACTGAAAACTAAATATTTTGCTATTTTAACTACAATAAATAATGACGTGATACCAGACGAAAAAGAGTTAATCATTTTGCATAATAAAAGGTCACATAATAAAAGGTCACACGAATGAAAAGGGCCACTATTAAAATATCAAACTACTTTTGCAGTTTTCCAAGCACTCCTCCTCAGTAGAATATCTGTTTGAGTTTCCTCCGCAGCCACCGTAAATGAATCTCCTGCATGTGCCAGATTGCACATCAAAATGCCACATGGGGAAATAGGCCTTGCATAATCCAGTGTCAGGCTCTTCAACACAAGTCTTCGCGTTTGCTGAAAATGATAAGCAATTTCAAATTCGCACTTCGAAACGCACTTCAAAAAACAAAAAACATTAAAAAGTACGAAGTATGGGGGGGGGAGGGGGGAAATCGAGTACAAACGATAAATTACAGATGATAGCTATATAAAATAATAATAATAATAATAAAATAACAACAACAACAATAATAATAATAATAATAATAACAATAATAATTTATCGTTTAACTTTTGTGCGCATTTTCTCAATATTGGAAATTATCTCTTAATATCTATCTATGTATCTATTTATCACTTTATCTCTCTCTCTCTCTCTCTCTCTATATATATATATATATATATATTATAGTGATTCATAAATTTCAAGTTTTTATTTTTTTAAAGCTCAACCTATAATATTATCCTACTTAATATCGTTAGTTAAGAATAACAGACAGAAAAACACCAATTTCAATAAAGCAAATTTTAAGTAACTTTTTTTTTCTTTCTACATAGAAAGATCTGAACATTGTTACTTAGTATTTTCAAACATAAAGTTGTCTCTTTTCTAGTGAAATAGATCAGTTTTAGGGCTTGAGAGTAAAAAAAAAAAAATTTTTTTTTGGTTTATATGAATTACTTTAGCATATATAAGGGAAGCTGGCCCAAATGATCCTAAGAGAAGAGCTTGAGGAAATATTAAATAAGTTTTGGACCATGAAATAACGACAGAAGTGTAATAAAACTTTGTGGAATCCATGCCTAAAGGAGTGACTGCTGTGATCAAAGCCAAGGCAACTCAACAACATATTAAATGGCTTTTACATATTAAATGTTTGAAATACTTATTGAATTTTTTTTAAATAAGCATTAAATGTTTACATATTGAATATGTAATGAATATGGTTTATATAATGGTTATTACGTTTTATATTTTCTGCTCAGAAAAACTTCAAAATTAATTCTTTATTTTGTTTCTGGAATTCAGAATGGATTATGGTTTCTGATAAGTATTATGAATTTTTTTTAAATTAAATAATTATTTTGCTTTAATACCTTAACCATATCTTGTCATTATAGTAATTTAACTTATTGACATTAAAAAACATCACTTTTCGTGGGCTTATTTTTAAAAATGTTAGATTTTTGAAACTCGCAATACATTTGGATAGTCTATATCAATTCGATGTTATTTTCGATATATTTAATATGCATTGTCAGTAAAATAAGATATAGTCCTAAGGAATCATTTAACATAATGCACATGCTAACACTGTTTTATACACAGACTATCTCTTTCAATAATGTACAAAGGCCTTCATTTTTTTATTGAAATTTTATTGATATATATTCTTTTAATTTTTACTATTTTGCTATTTATGCTATTTGTAGTCCAATAAAAGTTTAGAGCAGAAAGCTTGTGGATAAGGTATTTCTAATTAAAGGAATTCGGAATAAATGCGTCGGATTAACTTTTGGAAGTATTTGAAGAATTTTCGGCTCGAAATCTGGCTTCAATACTTTAGCATTCATATTTTTTTAAGAAAGTGCGATTATTTATTGAGTATTATCGGGCAATTTTAAACGAATAAGGTCACTGTAAACTATAAATGTTTACATTCTTAAACCAGTTAAACAATAGTAAGAGCAAAAACGATCTTACTGCCTGGTTTTTGGTTAGGTTATAAGTTATATGATAATAAGATTACTTTTAATATCAGCGCTCTAAACGGCTCAGGAAGGGTGGATTAATATAATTGAATAAAGAGAAAATCGTCAACTTAAGATTGCGTATATAAGAAAAATACGTCAACCCTTGTTATATGCTTATCAATATTTTAGTGTATCGAGAAAGCAATGCGAAAAGATGTAATTTTGATTTGGTTTGGAAAACGGCCGATTATCTATACGAAGGATTTACGATGAGGGATAGAATGCCCATCGTGGGAGTCTTTCTGAGGGGGTCTTAACCGTATTTACGCCAAAGTTTGGTAGAAAGATACGGTAAACTTCGAACGGCTAGGTCGACAGACGCGACCTGGCGTTCCCTGGCGAACCAGCCACTTTCCGTCTCCCCGAGCGCTTTCCGAGAGGTGATCAGGTTAAACTTTAGATGGATTTAAGGAATATAACAACAACCACATCAGTTTTATGTTTAGAAGTGCTTGAGTGTCTTATAAAGTGAAGTCAACTTTACCTGTTTGCTCTTTTCCGAGGCACTAAGAAAGTAAAAAAAAAAAAAAAAAAAAAAAAATTCTAAATAAACATGTACTCCATAACGTCCCATGAGTAGTAGTAACAAAAAAAAATCATGCGTGGTTATGTAATGAAAAAAAAAGTTTAAATTATTTGAATATTTGATATCATAGTAATAAATTCATCTGGATATAAAAGTATATTTTCAATTTATTACAATTTTCAGAATCAGTCAAAATCAAGTGGAATTGCAGAACTTTAGAAGAGAGAAAAATAAATTCTACATGTTTCCCAATTTTGGCTTCATTTTATTGATTTCATATTATTCCAATGGTGCTTAAAGATAAACACAATTTTATTTTTAATGTATAAATTTAAATGAAAGTTCAAAACTATTATTTATCGTTTAATAGTTATCCAGTTTATTCATATTCCTTATATGAGAAATGTGCGGTTCTGAATGTACACTTGTGTCCAAAATAAAAGTTCAACAAAGTCGAACGATTAACTGTTCACCGTACGGTGTGGCCACCGAAGTATCCACGCCTCAGTTCCATAGACTAAAACCACCGAAGATTCCACGCCTCAGTTACTTGTGGAATGCTCTAGGAAGAGCCATTGCATGTTGATAATCCCCTCCAAGGATTATTCAGGCTTTAAAATCGGTATTTTTGGAATAATGGGAATTAATGCCAATATCGTTGCCCAATAGCCTCCTTAATATTATGAGAGCTCAGTGTGCTTGTATAGCTTGTAATGCTTGTATAGCTGTATGAGGTGGCCACACCCCTTATTAGGCTAAACAACAGATTTAAAACATGTCCTATTTTGAACAATGTTGCTCTCAGCATTTTAAAGAATGTTGCATACCAGCCTAGATTAAATTCCTGTGCAAATACTTTTGTTACCATTTTCTGCCCTAGTACTGTACCAAATCCATGCACTAAGCCCATTTTTTCGCGGAAAAATATCATTTTATTAGTTTGTTATTTTAATTTTGTCCACCACTGTATGTACCAGCAGCTATACCGCATGGCGTCTAATAATTATAAACTTTCAAGTGATATATATAAATCAATTTTGTGGAAATCAATTAGTATACTTTACTACGTTAATACATAATCATTTGTATTTATTCAAAATCGTATCAATTGTGAAGAAAACAAATTCTTGAAAACTTACGATTTCCTCTGGCTGGACATTCTTCAGGCTTAACACACCTTCCGTCACCTGCCTTAACATAGCCTAAGTCACAAAAGCATCCAGATTTGCACATCATGATGCAAAATTTTGGAGGATTTTTATAGTTGTCACAAGTTACTGGGCAAGCAGTACCGCATTCTCTATAATGTTGATTTTCACCACATCCTGTTCAAAGTAATAAGCGCAGTAAGTAACGTATTACGTTTATAGAGATAAAAACAAAACATGCGCCTTGTCTTTTTCCAGAAAAATGAAATATTTCATTCTATCATTACATTTAAACTATCTCAAGAAAGCAAATGAAAGCGCAATCATCATTTTCTATGTGATGTGATAAAGGAAGCTTAATTGATGATTCCATAATACAGTAACTGATAATTATCCGTAAATGTTAGGTAAAGTATTTACTTTTTAAAAATCCATAAAGATAATTTCATGTTTTAAAAAATATGTTTTGCTCTAAAATCCACTTAAAGAGGAAAATTATTTTTTATCATAAAATTATTAATTAAAATATTCAGAGAAAATAAAACTGTCGAATAAAAAATTATTACAAAAGAAATGAAAATTCAAATATTAAGGAAAAAAGACCCAAATAATAATAAACGTCATCAAAATTTCTACTTAAGTTTACAGAAAAAAATAAACTTAAGTATGAATAATGTATAAATGTACTTAACTTTATAGAATAGTGTAAATATTACGAATTAGGGATGCAAATTATCATTTATGTCAAATTCCACACGAACAATTTTCATATATTATAAATGTCCCCTGCTAATATATATATATATATATATATTATTGTATGATTGAAGTTATAATAAATACATTTATATTTTAAACATATAATAATGCATTTACATATCAGGAGCTGTAGATTGATTTTTTAAAATTTATAGTATACAAAATTTAATTCTGACTGATGCTACAGATACTTGGGAAATGTAATCTATTATATCGAAACAAATTTTTCTCTTATTATTAGGACAAAATATATACATGGCCCCCGATAAGAAATGTATTTTTCGGTAACTAAAATGTAATTCTTCTATGGTCATAAAACACTATTTTTTTTTCTTTATTCGGCAAACATACTTCTTTATACTCTGTGGAAATGCTGCTATATTCCAGTTTATTAGCTATATATAATTATGAAGACAATAATAAATATGCTTATAGCTAACCATCATCATCCTTTAAAGTTTAGTTTAACAAAGAAAAATAGAATTACGCACCCTGAGCACTTGCACAAACCACAGCAACCGCGGCAAGGAGAAGGACGATTTTCATTGTTGTCATTTCTGTAAACTCACGTCTTAGTGAGCACGAATGTGAAATTAACTCCTAATATACTCGAAGGTGGCTCAAGTTGTGCAATACCACATGACTTTTATCAAATATGCAGATACCTGTGCTATTAAATGTTTTCAAGGGTACAGAAAACATATGCACACACGCCTTCTGGTGCTTTTAGAATGAAGTAAGAATGATACGTGTTCACAGATTAGATAAGTATTAGGTGATACTTTCACATATGTGCTTAAGATTTTTTTATTTTTAAAATGATTTTATTTTCATCATACACTCAATAACACAAAAAAAATTAAATAAAATTAAAATAAATACATAATATTTTTATTTTTTTTTTTTTTACAAATCCTACAATTGTTTAATACGTGTTAGTTTATTCACTATAAAGACATTTTTAAATAATTATGTTTTACATAAAAAACAATTTTTACTAGATAAAAATTCATAACATTCAAAAATGCATCAATATAACAAATTACTGAAAGTGAATTGGTAGAGCACATTTACTTATATATCTTTTCAGAAGAATTTTAAAATGTGAAAGAAGGACCAACAGCATATCATTAAAATATGTAATGCTTTTCTTTTTCTTTTTTTCGGTGGAGTTGGGGGGGGGGGGGGGGGAGGGAAATGGGATTGTTTGAAACCACACGCTGAAAAGTGTTTTGTTGAATTAAAAACAAACTTGTTTGGTTAAGTAGTTTGATCGGTTTATTTTGTTGATATAACAAAAGTTTGTTTGATTCAACCAAATTGATTTAACAAAACGCTTTGAATTTTGACAAATCGTTTTTGTTAAAAACTCAGAACGAATGAAATTTGAAATCACTCGACAGACAATTTAGGCATGCGTCAAGGATATACGCAGGTGAAAGACAGCTAGACCCGTTAGTTTAAGGTATCCGAACATGTTTGGAGCACTTTAAAAAAAAACATTATATAAATATATTATAACCATTTTTTAGATTCAATTTTGATAAACATTAATATTCGATTATAAACATTTAATATACTTCAGTATTAATTTCAAAAACGTAAAATATATGTAGAAATTTAATCACTTTTTTAAAAAATTCAAAGAAAATATAAGAAAACTATTTAACTATCTAACTATATATATTCGAATAAAACTAACATTAAAATGAACTACATGCTTTTATCTTGGAAATGACCTACTACCTCAAGTATTTTGCAATAAATAGGAATTTTAGATTTATTATGGAATGTTTGATGATTATATACTGTTAATTTTTATATAATAACCATAATTCAGAATATATTATTAAAATAAAAATTGTTACAGTTCATGCCCTAGATAACATTAAATAGATAAACCCCACAGAATAGTATAAATATCTGATGACAATGTTTTACGTTATCCTTTTTGAAATGAGTACATTTTAGGTAAAAATCAGTTTTGAGAAAAACGCATTTAAATAATTCGGCTTCTAATTGACGTAGAGTCAAAAACGAAACTGCTTTGGAAAGCTAAATAAATCATCTATCCAATGAAAAATGAAAAAAAAGTCGCTTTTGGCCGAAATCCGTCTTTTCAACGTGTTCGTGTACCTTAAGTTTTAAAGCAGAACACACATTTTTAAAATCCATATCGGCTTTATGTAGCAAACAGTTTAATTCGTATACCACGCCTGAAAGAAAATTACTAACGGTTATCATTCTTCTTTTTTATATTCTTTCTAAGGAAAAATACATCCTTTTCAAACACTAGCGATAAAAGTGTTTATTAGTTTCGTAATACATTTATGAAAGCGCTTAAGTTCTGCTATTTAAGTGATTGTATATATTCTCATTTACACATCCTGTATTTATTTGATCATTCTAGGAAAAAAAAAAGAGAGAGAGCTTTCACTTCACAGCAGACACTTAAAAATAGCTGACGCGTACGTTCATTTTTCCATCTACTAGAACTTGGATCATTATTACTTAGGGAAATAAAACGATCTCCTTAAAACTTCGAGGCAATGATACCCATATCAATTTTATTACGAATACAAATGCGACTTTGGATTGTCTTACCAACTTTCTGTACGTGGGAAAAATGCTTTCTTTTAATTTCTAGATTTATAAAAATACTAAAATAAAAATATGAATTCTGAAGAATAGACAAATTATACATCCCTGTCTCTGAAATTTTCAACCAACTGTTTGTGGGTTAAAAAATTAACAGTAAAATCAACAAAATAAATTTTGTTAAATCAGCCAGCGCAACACCAGTTAACAAAGAAATTTTCTTAATTCAGACAAATAATTTGCTTGATTTTAACGAAATAAACCATTTAAACAAATTGTTTGGTTAAATTAACAAAATGTTCTGTTGAAATAACCAAATATTTAAAAAAATATTTTGTTAATTCAACAAAAATTTGGTTGGCGCTATTTCAACCGGATAATTTTGTTGATTTAATAAAATTATTGTTGATTCAACAAACCATTTTTTTTAGTGCATGCAAAAATATAGAAATAAAGATTTTTAATTCAAAATTCAGTTTCAATGATTGATTTTTTAATTCAAAGTTCAGTTTCAGTGTCAAAATTCAGTTTATTCTTGATTTACTTTATTTTTTAAGTACTATTGTACTTGGTTTCAGCATTCTTAAATATTTATTGAATCAAAGTACACACTATTGTTAGCAAAAATGTACAATTCTAAGGATAAAGTGCTTTGATTCAAAATAATGTATTTTTTGGCATTTAAATTCCGAGTTCCTCATTTTTAAATAATTATTTTAATTTTAAATTAGTCTAATATGTATCTGATAAATGTGATTTTCTTTAAAGTTTTCTTAACATGGTAAAACGTCTTTCTTAAATTTGAAATTTCAAAGATTATGCTGTTTGTATTTTTTTACTTGATGCATGAATTTGGGATGTCTAATATACCCAAAGTACGAAATTTCATTCATTTTTTTAAGCAGTGTATGAGTTAGAAAATATCGAAAATCTTCACTTTTATCATTGAAGAGAAAATTTAAACTCCAAGCCATAACCTTTAAAATATTCTGGTCGTTTGTTTGTTTCTAATGCTATCTGGATAACCGCGTAACGTTGCCAGATCCTCCATATAGGAAGACGATGAGAGAAATTGAGAGACCACTTAATTGATATTAAGCTGATTGCAGGTGAGAGACCAGCACTGGACTGGCACCCAGAGAAGTACCGTTTCAACATTGGAGCCTGCACCATCTGCCAGCGTACACGGCCCCCATAGAAGTCCGATAGAAGGGCCCATAGACGAGAGGTTTTCACTCCCCCAAGCACTGATCAAGGTTAGCTCTACTTCACTTAAAACATTCAATTCAGAAAATAATTTTTTTTAATTTCAAAGGTCGTTTTGACTTTCATTTTTATTATTTTTCATATTGAAAATGACCTACTAAATCGTATTTTAAAAAAGATCGTACATAGGAACATGCACACGTTTTGTTTTTATCACCATAAACAAAATTAAAACACTGAAAAAAATCTTTATGTTCTATTAAGATTTATAAATTCATTAACAAAAGGTAAAATTAAATCTAAAATAACTTCTAACACAATTTGCATTGCTATATTCAGCTTCTAAATGACCGAACTAAATACTGCTACAGCTCTTAATTTATAAATTGTCCAGCGTTCACCATTAAATAATAAAAAGTAATAATTCAAGTAAAAATAAGGCTCAATGAGCTATAAAATAGAGATTCAAAAGTTTATAAAAAATAAATATGCAGAAAACTCATCAAAAATAGAAAGTTTACAAAGAAAAATAGATAACATTAAAAATCACGTACATACGCCTAAACAATTTATTTATCTGACTATTAGAACTCTAACCTTTTAAATGAGAGGTTTTTTTTTTCGGAGATACTGTGTCATCAAATTCATGTAGAACAAAGACTAAAAAAGGAAGAAGTTTGTCAAAATATTTATTATACTTCAAATGAATTATAATTAAAGCACAATTGTTTCGTTCTTCAACTGTTCGCTCTGTTTACAAGATTATGGACACTTGCAGGATACTCCCCCATACAACATTATTATAGATGATTGCTTTTCTAAGAAATTTCACTTCCAAAAGAAACTAACTTTTTCAAGAGATTTTGAGTTTCATTCATCAAGGCAGACCAATAAATAAATAAATAATAATAACAATAAAAGCTTTATTTTTAGTTCTTTATACTCTTCCAAAGTCCATATTTTGCTAGAATTACTTGAGTGTTATTGTGGATGGATTAATGTTATTAATTAATTTTCCGACGAGCTTTACTTTCATGTATTTTTTTATTTCATGAAAAAGCTATTTTCCCATTAATATAAAAACTGGCTCCATTTCGATTTATATAAAAAAATGTGGAAAACTTTATATTTTTTTTATCATTGATTACGACAAAATTTCATTTCTAAGCAGATAACACGGATAGTGATAGTTACAAAAAACACTCGAAAACACCAGCTTATTTTATTTTTCTAAGTTTCAAAAGATATCTTTTGAATGAAAAAATAATGACTTTAGTATAAAAATGCCACATTCGTTAAGAAATAGTACTACTGCAATGAGAAATAAGAAAGATAAATCATTCCAAGCTCATCGTCTGTAGAAGTTTTTCAAAAACGCTTCTCTTGTTTGCACATTTGCTACTGTTGAAGGGAGTATGTGCGACAAGAGCTGCTTTGATCATGTGAATTCCGCGGGGTAGCTGAAGGCATTATATGGCCGCGCAAAAGATATCCACTTGTCCGGCCTTCAGTTACCGAGGTGTAGCGAGTACTTTGGCGATCTCGTGCCGTCACACTACTTCCCCCGCCTATAGAGTTAGTCAGAGGCTGCCGAACGATATTCCAAGCATTACGAAATTCGCCAGGCGTTGTGAACTTTGTCGTATGCACGCGATGTGGGTTTTCCTGTCGCTCGTTACGGACTTTGAAAGAGCTAGTGAGAAATGGATAGATTCGTGCTGGCGCCATCTGCCGCTGAAAAGGCGAAAGAGAATGTATATTCACTGTCCGGGTCATCAATGAAGGGAGTGCATTTGGCTAATGATGATTTTGTTCCCGTGATTTCCGCGTAGGCAATGATGGCGTTATTTGACCGAGCAACAGGTACCCTAAAGCCTGGCATTCAATTGCCGAGGTATAGCGTACACGGAGGCGATTTCGTGCCGCCAAACTTTGTAATGAAGAATTAATGTACTATTCGCATCGTTATGAGACAGAATTTCAGAAATTCCCGTTGTGTGTTCAGTTTCGCTTCTGCATGCTTATTTAATCGCCACACTAGGGACCAGATTTACCTAAGACGTCATTAGTATGCTTTTCAGTCACTCACCTTAGAGGGTATAATACAAGAGTATAGAACTGGTGGCCCTTACAGAATATTTGTGCGGGCCAACCCAGCCAATAATAATGTATATAAGTAACGCAATCCCTTGAAAAAAGACCGTTAGACTGAGCTTAAAATCAAATTCTGCGAATGAAATAGAACAAACAAAAAAAAATACAAATTTTAGGACAGTTTATTTGAAATATTGCAGCGCGGAAGTACTTACTGAACTGGCAGACAATGACCTTTTAAGTCTCTAGATTAAAGCAAAATGTTCTAGCTTTAAAGCTTTCGGAGGCAGAGCTTGGATATTTGCCACCAATGCCACTTTTCATTCGGGCACGAATTTTTATCAATTTGAACATTACCATAACCGATAATCATATCCTTTTACGGTTAACATAAAAAAAAAATTCTCTATAATTTTTTACGTAATCCTTGGCTGATTGCTGTATTTAACTCTGTGAAATATTTCATTGCGTCGTGGTGTGTTTTCATAAGTAAATAATCTTCGGGGCTGAATGAATTGATCATGGAATATTGCAGTATGTCATGCTATAGGGAGGCACGATGGCTCTTCTGCTCCAAGGTTTCTAATTATCGAACATGAAAAGAGAGGTATGGCTGGCCCCCAAAAAGTAAAAGTCCAGGTTTAATCTTGCTTCTTAATGTATTAAGGTTGCACCATTGATTCCAAAACTGCTAATTTGCAACAATGATCAGTTAATGTAAGAAATTGCAGGAGTGGAATTTGCATTGCTGCTAAATGAGGTTAATAATAATATGAAGAATGCTCATTTCATATGCTTAGCACAGTTTATGGATGAAAATAATATTATAGAAGATTTTCTGTTTTCTAGAGGAACTTCTGTATCCACGTTTTCTGTGAGATCAAAGAGTCAGGACCTATTAGAAATTCTTGATACATCCATATCTTAGAATAAAATTTGACTTCATTTAAGTGCATTACTGTCTTTGCTGACCAAGTTCAATGCTTGGCTCTGGGGTATTATAAGCAGATATTTGAATCGAATCTCCAATTGCACAGTGAATTGTGCAATTGGTGAGATTTCATTATTTATAGAAGATAGGAAAGTGGGAGCCAATCGAAAAGTGGTTTATAACATCTTTCCCCTAGGGGGGACATGTTTCCATTCCATATCCCGGCAGTTTTTCTCTCAAACACCACAATACACATTATAATATAATTCCTCAAAACAGAATATTATAATTTTTGAGCACATGAATCATTCATCCACACGTACTGAGAACATTCATATGTACTGTACATTTATCATTCACATACATATACCATATCCCAAAATAAAATACAATAAGCATCACAAAATACATTATATATACTATATTACAAAATAAATCATTACAACACACATATACTATATTACAAAATGAAATATTACAGGATAACAACATGCATTATTAAAATAATTCACAACATACAGTGTCGGGAATCACCGGCGCCTTCCTATCTCGCACAGAAAGTTTCGGTCCGTATCAGCAAGGATCACGCCAATATATGACTGATTCCCCCCCCCCCCCCCACTGTTTTTCTCTCTTCGATGTAGTTTGTTGTGAATCGTAGTTTAATTTTGTTCTTGTTTTGTATAAGTGTTAGTAGAGATTAAATATTTGTGTTATGTTTTACAGAAATGGAGTTCGATTTAATTTTGGCATAGTTTTCCTGAGTTTTAGAACCCGCGGCGATCTGAGAAAAAGGTAAGCGAAATTTTACCTTTTAATTTTTGATGATTTGTAACATACAGTGTGTAACATACATTATAATGCACTCTCTCCTGTCTCTTTATATTTTGGTTTATGCCCCCCTCTCCCTCTCTTTTTCTTTAGTTTTTTATGTAACTTAGGAATAGTTTTTGCAGTATATTGTAATTTTGACATATTTCTTTTAAGTATTTCCTGTTTTCTATCAGTGACATAAATTGCTGATGATTATCTAAAGAACTATTGGATTTGAAGTGGTGCTTCATCAGAGAAAAATTTTCGAATATGTAATGAAACGGATGTTCTGTTTTTCCGTAATGACATAAATCATCTGCTTCCTTCTGGATTTTTAACAAATATGTTCGGAAATATCCGTTGCCAATCAGAAAATATATTGCTACAACATGTTTCGGGTGTAAGCCAAGCGAAACAGGCTGTAGAAATACAGTGCGTTTTATATAATTATACCTTCCCTTCTCTGTATTCTAACTAATATTATAAATGCGAAAGTAAGTTTGCTTTTTTGTTTGTTTATGACGTTTTCACGCCTAAACCTCTGAATCTATTATGATGAATTTTGTTGTAGAGATAAATGGGACCCTGGACGGCTACAGGCTACTTAGAATTTTAGATTTTTAATTACTTTTTTAATTATTAATTAAAAACCGTTTTTACGTTGCCATGCTTCCCGTATAAAATGATTCAGGTTTTGAGCTAACAGAAATGCTATTACTTCAGTAAAGAATCGTGTGCATTTAAAAAACATGAAATACTACGGAAATTATGCGTTTTATCTCAAATCTGTCTATCTATAATAATAAAAATGAATGTTCTCCAGATATATCAACATTATCCAGACCTTTGAAAATTTGAGCATATGATTTCGATAATGCGCACCTGAGGCTCAGAATTTTGAAATTTTAATTATTTTTTAAACTACTAGTAGAAATGGATTTGTGGTTGATCAAACTAGATTGTACATGCGTATATATGAACATACATATATAGTAGGGGAGCCCAATGTGTTTTTGTGGATTTACTCGAGCGCGGCAGTTGAACATAGGGGTTACCTTGCATCATGTTGAGTACCTCCACCATATATAAGTCCTGCATATAGGGCCGTGCGTCTAGGGCAGCTCATCATATTAGTAAAAAAAAAAAATGATCGTCAGAAATATTGAAGCGCGTCAGATTAAGGTAAGGTGGGTTAATTACTAGCTAAAAAGTGTACATTCAGAAAATCTGACGATTTGAATGTAACGTTGGGGAGTGGGAGGGTTACAAAGTTGCAAAAAAAATAACGTTGTCTTGACATTCTCAAGCGCGGTTGATTTTTTTTTTAAGGAAATAATGCAAGAATCACGAAAAAAATATAATATGCCGATTTCCATGAGCCGAAGTAATAAAAATACGAGCCAAGCAATAAAAATACGAGCCAAAGCAATAAAAACCGTCAATGAAGATTAGAGAGCGCAATGATAGCTCGATCAATAAGGAGCACGCTCTTCGAGTTAGTGTAGATGACAAAGAGTTCTACATGTCTGGTCCTCAATAAACAAGAACAGCAAAATTTCAAAACGAATTTAAAAATATCAAATTCAAAGAAGTTTTTGTCAAGTTTTTAATTCATCATTGAGCTGATCAGGAGATGGCTACTATTATTAGTAACAAAACAATATATCTAAGGACGAGATGCAAGTGAAACATAATTTGAGCGTTTTCCGCGTCGAACAAGGGAAAACTCGAAATATATCAATGTTTCTTATTCAACTGAAAATAACCAATCGTGTTTTGATCACGTGACAACGCGATAGGTTTATTCATTGGAAGCATTCTGCCAAAACGTTCGAACTGTGGACTGAAAAACGTTCGATTCATTTCGATCCCCCGCGTTTCACTTGAAACTCGCCCTCAATCATGATATGTGTCCTCAATCATGATATGTGTATGATATGTATATTCAGTTACCGATAATAAAGTTACCTGAACAATTGACCTTGAACTCTCATGTCCTGATTATGAAGAAGCAGATACAAAAATTGTATATTTGGCATGTCAAATAAAAGAAGATTCCACAGTTACAATCAGAACTTCAGACACAGATATTGTTGTCATCAAGTTGGCTAATATGGAATATCTCCAAGCATCGGTTAAAATATGGATGGATCTTGGAGTTAACAATGCACGCCGTTATATTCACGTATCTGCTCTCTATGCTAAGCTCGGCCCAATAATTTCGCTAGAGCTACCAGCTCTTCACGCGCTGACAGAATGCGATTACAATCCGGGACTTTACAGACGAGGCAAAAAAAAAAAAAACCCTATGCAAATTTTTATAGGTTCGAATGTTTTTCAGAAGACATTTGCAGATGTAGGGTCAGAGGATCATAATATAGAAGATTCTTTTGACATTTTACAATCTTTTATCTGCCACTTGTATATCTTGAAAAAATTAGCTGATGTCAACTTAGCAAGAATAGAAATCTTTAATAAGACCTACAAAGTGTCAGATACTTCGCAGCCTTTCTCATTGAATGTCCGTATTTACGATGCATGTTGCTTGCTTCCTTGCCAATCTGAGCTACTACAGCACTTATTGCGAAGTATATTGCGTGCTTGTGGAGGAATGTACGTAATAAAACTATGATTAACATATCACCAACAGATTACGGGTGGACAAATGTCGATGGACAATTTGAAATGACTTGGTTTGTTGACAATCAGTTACCTGATGCGTACGATGATGTTATCATAACACCAGTTACTGACGAAACTTCAGATTTAGGTATATTTCGTTTTAATACTTTCATAACATGTTATCATGAAATCAATAAAATTGTGTTAACGGTTATAACGATTTCTTGTTACAGATGTGAAAACTGCAGACAATAATGAATTATTAGATTTGGACTAGGATAATTCTTCGGATGACGACGAAGATTGAAACAATTTTTTTCAACAGATGTATTTTATTTTTATATTATTTTCTAAAAACAATTAAAAGTCTGAATATTTAAATAATTTTAGGTGCTTTTATTCGTCACATTTTATGGTATGAAAAAAAATTCATAATTTTCTTCTAGCCGTCAGATTAATGATACCCCTCAAAGTAATCGTCAGATTTTAGGCTGCCATGACTGGAACATCAAACTAAACCTTCTGTATAAAAATCTGACACGCTCGAGTATTTCAATATGGCAATTTTTTTTTTTTTTTTCATTTTCAAAAATTCGTTACAAGCTTGTGTCACTTCCGAAACGTCAGTCCTTTGAATGGGAGCATTTTTAGGGTTCACTTAACATCCCCTTTGAATATTTGATGCTTTCAATTTTTTTTTCTATTTTCTACCCTTCCGGATGGCCAACCCCTCCACGCAAGTCGGCAGATGAACATACCTTTGGTATCAAATACATGCTGGGGCATCTAAACTATCAATTCCTGACGCGCTCAAGTATCTCCATGTAGCTGATTTTTTTACATCTTTGAAGGTCTGTATACGCTTCCCCCATCACTGAAAGGAAACATTATATAACCTTTTATTCTTCTTATTATCTAAACTACAAAATCTAATAGGTCCTCACGACGCTCAGTGTAAATCCCCAATTAGAATCATGGGCTTCCCTACTAATATGTGTACGTTGAGACGTCTGTTAAGCACCTCAAAGTAAATTTAGAGATACTCAAAATCAATTTTTTTCTAACCAAATTTAAAATCATTATTCTTCCTTTTTACTTTCTTGTATGAAGCTTATGTGCGACCAAGGAGCTCATGGTGTCCACATCAGATGTTCTCCAAAATTGAATTGGAGGATGCAGACACTGATTTCCGCAGAGCAAGTGAGTTGGCGGTCTAATGGAACAAAAGTTGTCTTGGGCCTATATAGTTTACTGCAGACCATTGGTGTATTCTTGGGGTGAAGAACAGGGTATTTGCTACCCATAGTGACTTTTCATTCCCTTGTGGCTTCCGCGTGTGTATAATCGGTAATCCCTTTCAGGTTGCAAAAAGAACAGCGATTAATAATGTTCCTTTTGCTAGAAAGTGTTATAATCAACACTACCAAATAATTTATCTAGCCAAAATGTGGCAAATACCCAAGGTGAGCCCATGCTAATACGTTGAAAGGAATATAAACATTATGGACCCGACGCCACAGAACACAGAAATTGTCACCAGTAGATTGACCATTGATTTGATTCTCTGAAAAATGTAGACTAATGTGACTCAGTGACATTGCAGTTCGAGAGATGACTGTGTACCTGGGTCAGACAAATGACCAGTGCATGGAAGAGTATCCCCAAAGGCATTCTTTTACCGAGGTTTGTTGTTAAACCAACGCATCGCAACAAAAGCAAAAAATTTCTATAAACAAATGAACACAATAAAATTTTATTCGATACCTCAATACATTGTTATAAGCAATACCAAATTACTGTTTCGAAGCTACAATGGGGTCGTATTGTTTACGATTATAAAAATTTGCAACAATAAACAACATAAATCATTTCTATCTCAACTCTAGAGATGGATGCTTGGATTCCCTCGTTATCTTTTATAACTGCTATATTCTTGTGCTTGAAACTGTCTTTTTATACTTTTTAAGCATTTTGAATTAAGTAGTTCAATTTTTTTCTCCTAAAATGTTTCTTGTTGCACCAGTTCCGGGTCTCGCTGTCTCACAAAGGGAGTCGGACTCTGATGTCGGCGAATTTGTGGATGCAAACTCCTCGCTTGCTTCCTACGCTACGGCATCTTCGCGTTCTCTGGCAGTACCCGAATACTCTGGAAAGTTTTTTGGGCGAGTGCTTTTTGTAGAACCCAAATACTCTCCTCAGTATCCACGTGATCTGATTGGAGGTTTTTTGGACGACTGCTTTTTTAGTGTTGCGCCGTTGATGCAATTCAGTAATGCACAACAGGCGAAAAGAAAAAAAAAAAATAGTAAGAGTTTAGCTTGCCTTTTTTTTTGTTTTATGATCTAAAATATAAAAGTATAATGCTTTTTATACGGTTTTTGCCTCACAATTAAAAACCAAAAATGTGTCGTCTTTTTATGCGGTTTTTGGCTGTGGACAATTAAAAACCGAATATCTGCTTTTTATACGGTTTTTGGCCTCTGGAACAATTAAAAACCGATAATTTTTCCTATCCGATGTGGCACCACCTTGTCGCGGCGGATAGGCTTTGAAACTAAGAAACTAAGTGCCACAAAAGTAGTATGGTATGAAATAACCTTTTCTTTATGTTTGAATTTTTAAATAGAAATTGTGTAATAAAATGAGATAATTATTTTTCTTCGAAAGAAAAGCTGTTGCACAGAGCCTGCTTAGAGCATTAAA
Source organism: Cheiracanthium punctorium (assembly GCA_038373885.1). Lineage (NCBI taxonomy): Eukaryota > Metazoa > Arthropoda > Arachnida > Araneae > Cheiracanthiidae > Cheiracanthium > Cheiracanthium punctorium. The sequence continues at coordinate 111,037 of JAWZYV010017823.1, read as the reverse complement.
CGTTAATAAGTATAATTTTGATATCTTATAAATTGTAGAACTTGTTCTGCAACTTAAAATTTTCGCTCCGGCTCACACATGAGAATTTTTGTCCCAGAAAGCGGCGGAATCTATAAGATTTCATTCCCCTACTTCCCAGCTGAAGAGCACGCCTTGCCTTTTGTTTGGTAGGTGGGGGAAAATATCACTGACCACAAAAGTCCGCAAACAAAATACAAATCTGTATGCTCAATGCCGGTCAATTGACTACCACTTTCTCCCCAGTCAATTATCTACTAACACGCCTGCCTCTCCCCCAGCATAAGAAAAGGAATTTCTAGAGGCGGGAATCTCTTATCCATCTTCCATGTAGGGTGAATGGATTTCCTGTCAAAAGAGGGGAAAGAAGTCCTTGGTAAGGCATTTGTACCAGCGCCGTTCTTCAGTCAGATTTCTTTTTTTTTACAACTGTTGTACCGCCGGAGTGAGAAGGTTAAAGAAATAAGAGGAGTGTAGCTGATTATAATAAAGGTTGGCTGATTGTTTAACTAACTTGTTTCTTTAGAAAAACTAGGGGCCAAGGCCACTAGACTCGCTACGTTTATATTTCGTATGAGGCATTTGGCCCTTAAAAAGACTTATTCATAAAAAAGACATAATTTCAACAAACAAAACCCAAACGTTGGATAAGATAGAATGTTACCGAGCTACACATTGCTTGGTTCTTTCATGTTGCTTGGAACATAAAAATTTAAACCTCGCACTATTTGTAATTATGTGAAACCCATGTACGCCTTGAGTATTAGCCAATTATGGAGAATTTTCATAATTTGGCCACTTGCGTATATTGTATAGTTAATAATTAGCTCTAAGAAAACAGTAATTCATATGTTTTCTTTTATAAAAACTACAGGGAACAGGTAGGATAGCTTGCCACCAATGGCGACTTTTCATTATTTGGCGATTTACACATGCTCACAACCTATAATTACTGTTCATTTAAGGTTCCTGGAAAACCGTTATCCATATTTTCATTTACATAATTCTTTGTAAATTGGCGTACTTAGCACCACGAATTATACCATCTCGCCGCGCTGGCAAATATCCAAAGTGTACTATAACTGCTATAATGGTATAGTTAACGCCGCCAAATATTTCTACTGGTAGCAAATACTCTAGCTGGACCGAACCGGCTTTAAAATAATCTGCATTTTAATTATTTTTCATTTTCAAGTTATTAGTTATTCTGTTTTGGAAAAACGAATAATCGCTAATTCTAAACTCCTGTTGTCTAAGCGAACTTATTATATTTGAAAATTGTCAACTTTGTGTAACATATTTTGAGTTACTTATTTCATATACTTTTTAATTTGGCGTAAAATGGATGTAATTCTTCTGCATGCATGACAATTTCACGTGATTCTACATAATTGGAATTGCTTTGTTGCAAAGGAATGAATGATTTTATGCCAAATCTGGCAAACATTATGTTTTATTTTTTCAGTTTTTTATTAATATGTTCTAAAATAATTCGATTTTCGAAATTTAAGTCACCTTATCAGGTTCCTCGTAGTTTTCCGCATTCGGGAACATGTTTCTTGAAATTCAAATCCCCACGGTTTAGGAGAAGATAGGTCAACAAGCTCTGACAGCGTCGACAGCGGCCTTTACTTTTTTTTTAGAATAGAGAGATGCTGAATGCTCTGTTATCAAAAATAATGTTTTTACACACCAAATTTGGTGAAATTTACCGGAAATTGCCACAGTTCAAAATTAATACATAAATTTGAAATTAATTTTTACTGCGCATTTTTCAAATGAAGCGTATATTTTTCTTTTAAAATTTAATAGCTAATAGCGCAGATCATTTTAATAGAAAAGGCCAAATTAATATCGCTTGAACTTTGCAATACCTGAAAAGTAGAGTAAACTTCTTTATAGCTTTTCATTTTACGATTTTTTTTTTTTCAAATTTCAAAGACTGCTCTAAAATCCAGAGTCAAAACTGTCAAAGCACTTCATAAAAAAAATCAAACTGTTGAAGCATCCAAATATTTCTATTGATAAAAGAAAATAGCTTGTTTTAATTAACAGAAACGTGTGCTAATGAAAATAAGCCTTTTTCGTTCACAAAATTAATGTCATTGCTCTTTTACTTCACCTCAAATAAACTTTAACTGAGTGTAATATTGAAAGCATTCTTTTAAATTGGTAAAAATATTTGGAAATTTTTGGTTCTTATTAGCATTTTTCTTAATGAAATGTATTTGAATTATCAAAATAATACACAATACTGAGAAAGATAAAATATTTATTTAACAAAACGTCTATTGTGCCACAGAAACTACATTTTTACGTAAGAACTTTTTTTCCTTCTTTTTCAATCTTGTTTAGCTGTAAAAATAAATTTGAGAATTATAAAAATACACTGATTGTATAAATATATTGACACACTTGTTAAAAAAATAAAGTTATATAGTTGGAATTAAGAAGTTTGTACTTAATATGCATATCTAAAACACCCAGATATAACAAAATCTAAATAAGATTTAAATATATCGTCAGAAGGAATTAAGTAGTGCTTTCCACATTATATTTGACTATTTTTTAATATTTAAATTAAGTTTGTTTAACCCTTATTTGTTGAAGAGAAACCGTTAGATGTGCAGTTTCATATACTTGCTGAGTTATATTTAAACGGATCTTACTCACCTAGATTTATTTAAACTAAGGGTGGAACTTATACATGCAAAAATTTCCCACGATATAATTAGATGAAATTTTAAACAAACATTCTAACTATATTGCCCATTAAAAGGCCTTTACATCTGTTATTCTCTTTATTTTTTGTGTCATCTGCTATTTTTATCGGTGCAAGATGTTTATAAATATGATAAAATGAATGCAGTTATTTTAAGAAAGTCTAATTAATCCCTGATAAGCCTTTTAAAGTGGTATATTTAAAAGTTAGTTTAATATATCTTACTTAAAATTCCAAGAAAAATTACTATAATGTTATTTTTATTTTTGGTATACGAAAATATTTTTTAATTATAAATTTTACGCTTCAAACGTCTATCAACAATGCATGCAAAGAACATCTGGACATGAAAAAATGCGTAGAAGCAGAAAATCTAAGATAGTTACCACCGCAGAATTTCTTGCATCCTGTTTCGGTTTTAAAATTGTTTGCATTGCCACGGCATCCACCATATATGAAAGTTTTGCACACTCCCTCGGCTGCATCAAAGTAAAACCTTTCGAATCGAGCACGGCAAGGACCAGTATCGGCAGGTAGACTGCAAATTTCATGACCAGGTGCTCTCACTGCGTCACCTAGAACGAGAAGGATTTTTTGAATTTTTACTGATACTTTTATCAGTTTATACAGTGCTAGTTTCTACAAACGCTATTTTTTAATCTCTGTTAAAGTAACACGATTGATGCCAAAGTATTTCACGAAAACTCAATAAAGGATTGTGTAATTGTGGATTTATTGTAGTAATTACGAGAAAAATGAATTAGGCAAGCTAGTGTAAAAAATCTTTCTATCCAAAACCTTTGAAAAGACCAACCCAACGACTATTTCCTATTACAGATCACAGTATTATTTTCTCTTATTTCACTCAGTGTTTTTTAAATATTTTGCTTATAAATATTCGAATAAAAATTCAATTACCCAAATTGTAACTTGGGTTGCATGGGTGAAAGCCAGCAATCCTAAGTCACGTAACCAAAGCCGCTATACGAATCTAAACTTCCTTCTCATTGGAAAAGTTTTTTTTTTTTCAATTCCTAAAAATTAAAAAAAAAATCCAGCTTCTTAACTGACTTTTATTTATTTATTTATTTATTTAAGAATTGAAAGACTTTCAAACGATCGAAAATGTTCGACCATTCCCGTGGTAGATACAAACTGATATGTTCCAAAAAATACAACTTTTGAGAAAAAAAAAAAACATTGAATGCGTATTAACAAAAAATAGACTAAGTTACAAACATTTTTACTCTAAAATTAATTTTCCCAAGCGTTGTTAATATAATTCAGGTATCAATAAAATGTAAAAAAAAAAAGAAAAAAAAAAGAAAAAGAAAAACACTCACATAACTTACGCACTTAGTTCTTCCTCTTCTGCGGTAGCAGTCAGTGGAGCTTTGTTCAGCTAAAAAAAGGCAAACATTTTTCGCCCAAAATGTGTGACCTGATCTATAAGAACCCTCTATATGTGCTATTTTACAAATATTTAGTTAGTTCCATAAATAATGAAATTTATGTTTTTGAATATTTACTGGCCAAATGTATAAAAACAAACGAATAAAGCTCTGTTCCATAAGCAAAAATTGCATTCTAAAACATATTTAAAATATACAGTAGACATTTTTGAAAATTTGTTAACCAGATATTTTCGACGGTTCAGTGAAAAATAAAATTGATGCTATTGACAATTACCTCTTGCATCCAGTAAAATAGAGTTTCTGCTTAATGGTTATATCACTGGAAATGGTAGACGGGCGAAGTGTGAAGGTCACGAGTTCGGATCCCATCGCGCGTTCGTCGACCTAACAGTTCGGAGTTTTCCGTGGTTTTCTCCGAAACTTGGCGTAAATACGGATTAGGACCCCTTAGAAAGATCCCACGGAGGGCACCCCACCCTTCGGCCTAGAGCCCACGAGGAGCTAATCGACCGTAATCCCACAAACAAACAAAACATACGAATATAAAGTTACGTCAAATGTTCGTTAAAGAGTCATGGTATTTTTAAACATACAATGTTTGCATGGACATCCAAAAAATGGATAAAGCTTCTCACTTTTAAATTCAATTCGGAACTTGAGTAAAGGTGTAATAAGAACCCAATACGCTCTGACAGGCATTTCTAAGTGATTCCTTTCTAATTATAAAACCGTTAAATAATCCGAAACATGTTTTACTACTCTCGTTTATGGCTTACACAAAAATCAATAACCTGTATATACCGGCCAAAACTTTTCAGGTAGTACTGTGAGATATACGTCCTCAAAAGTACTTGAATAAATTTTCTATTGTAATCCATATTATGGCACTTTGACGTTGACTTGAGAGTAATTTATTCCCATTTGTATGGTTTTGAAAAAAGTATTTAAAGCTTATGAATTGGCTTGCACGACATTGGTACTCGCAAGGCAACAAGACTAACCCTCTGACTTTCTTTCAACAAGTGTACTGGAGAGTCTTTTACGTACATTTCTTGAATTTCGTTGGCTAGTCTTTGTGTTTGAAAAGCAAAGCTAATTACTAGTAAATAGAATAGGGGCCCATTTCAGACGTTTTCTAGAAGTATTTTTCTTCCAACTATTGAAAAAAGGGTAGAGAGCAACATTTTTATTTCTCTTGAAGAACTTGAGAAATAGTCTTTCATGTACATAAAATTGATAATTAAACATGTAAAAGTGTGCTTGATCTAAATGATAACTTGTTCACAAAAACCATAGGAATATTGAATTGCCCTCAAATGCATTGCGGTTATAAGAATATTTTGACCAAAGCATTTTCATGCCACGCAACAAAATTCTAAAGTAGTGAAATATTACGCATGTTTTACAATAAAGTTTCTGGGCAAATACCTAACTGTTACCCCCCCCCCCTCCGATACTACACTATGATCATATGTACAAATATTGCATTAATTTATTTTTAAAAAATTATCCTTTAAAAATACTTATTACTTCAACTTTAAAAATACGAATTCCCAACATAATTCCTAACTTACAGATGCTTGCTTTCACAGACACAGTAATCAAAGAACATAGAATATATAGTAACGCAACTCACTGGATTCAGCAGGACAGTCTTCTGGTCTGACGCATTGTCCATCGCTAGTCTTGACGAATCCAGTTTGACACTCGCATCCGATGATGCACATGAGAGGACATATTTTGGGAGGGTTCTTGTAGTTGTCGCAGGTCAGGGGGCAAGCTTTTCCACAAGTAGTGTAGCGTTCATTTTCGCCACATACCGCTAGGGAAAAAAAATCCATTAACTGATTTGAAATGTTTAGTAACAAATTGGAAAAAAAATATAGTGCAATTGGATCGTGGCTGTCCTGTGCCCCACAGCGCATTAGCAGCGGCCAGAATACAACATAAACGGGCGGCGGACGGTCATACCTCAACGTGCCCTGCCATAGCGAAATTCAGATCGAATCCAGATCAGGGCTAGAAACGAAAGTCCCGACGGACAGGCCGCCCCATTCCTGTATATACAAGGTGGTCATAAAAAAAAAAAAAACTTTACCGATGTATGGACCTCTTAGTGACTTTCCGTTCGATCAATCGAGATGATATATCAGATATAGTTATTCGGAGATTTGAGCTCGAGATTGAGATTGATTTTAACCCCTTCACGGTTACGGTTACAGTGAAAAAATTTCGAAAGTTTTCAATAGCATCACCCACTTTTTTCAAGCGAAAGCTGATCAGCGCATTCAAAAACCATACAGGCCGTTGGAACGATACACGTATGGCGAAAATTGGAGGCGTAAAACATTTGCAAAGAATAGCATTGAAGTGAATTAGTGATAGCCCAAGAGAGGAAAGGAAAATTTGTTTTCATTGAATTAAAAGTGTTCAAGTATCCTACTGTTAGTTTAACATTTCTACTGCCTATTCCACTGAATTAATGTGACTTGAGTCTATTGACTTTCGATTAAAATGATGCTTTGGAATGTTTTATGTAGCTAATTTTCGTCATACATCTATCGCTTCAATGCCATTTATTGATTTTCAATGCGTTGATCAACTTTCGAATAAAAAAGAGGGTGCTGTCATTTGAAATTTTCTAAATTTTTTTCGCTGTATCTGTGTAATCGCGCAAGCTCCATTGTTTTAATCAATCCCAATCTCGAGAGCATACCTCTGAATAACTATATCTCAAATCACCTGGGTTGAATGGAACAGTAGCTAGAGTTGCATATATCGGGGAAGTTTTTTTTATGACCAGCCTGTATAGATATATATATACAGGGTGTCCATAATTAAAATCCCACTTTCAAAAGGCCGCAATAAAAGAAACACTGGTCAGAGTGACTGCAAATTTGAACTGAATATACTGGAAGAAGGGGGAAACGATTTGGCATAGTAAAAAAAGTTCCAAAATATATCAATAGATGGCGCTATAAGCGGCATAACGAAAGTAGATGCGGCTACAAGTGACATTCTGAATCGAAATACGACGGCTTTGGATGAGTTGCACAGAAAACCAGCAGTAGTGTTCAATGTGCATGTGTGTAGAAATAAATACATATTCTTTCAATGGATTAGGTTTTTTGACCATCTTCAATACATTAAAAGTCATTGAAGAGTCATTGTTTGGGTAATGCTCAAAATTTGTCAACAGTCGCTATAGGCGAGTTTTGTCGAAATACCGCCAATTTTGGCTTGAAAGATAAGTTTCTAATACTGAACACTGCATGGCGATAACTTTTGTACGTGACAAAAAATTGCTAAACCTTATGCATCAAAACGTGAATAATTAAACAGACGTTCAAGGAAGCCATGTTGTGTCCAAATCTTATTTTTAAAATTAACTTCATAACAACATGTTGAACAGTATTGAAAATATCTTGCCTCACAAGCTTTCTTTATTTGATTACTCCTTCTGCTCACGAGCACATATTTTGTTTTTCCGAACCTTTTATTTCAGCCCGCAACATGTAATTTTAGTTCCAGAAACGGAAACCAATTCCGTATTTACTGTCAAATGAATTGTACAGGCAAAAAGCTAAAACCAGTAATTTCATTTTTTCGAGTTGCTTAACGTTGCATCCTATTTATGAAAATGAAATGCGAGAAAATATTCTCGTCACGTTTTGAATCGTTTAAAGTTTTGTCAGAAAATGACTACACAATGATTCTCAAAAAACAGACATCAAAATTGCAAATGTAGTTTCCTGATAGATGACTGCTAACTATAAAAGCAATTTACTTTGTTAATCTTTTACGCATTAGATAAGTAGATAAAAAAAACTAGGAAAATAAACGGTTTTTTTTTCTTTTATATTTTACTATAGCTATTACTTTTAATACCATCCCAAAATTTCAACAAGTTAGGTTGTAAATGCAAGTATTGCAATTAATTTTTAATCAAACGCATTACCATTTGAAACTGCCTCTGACACATCCTTTTTATGAATGCAAAGTTACCTATAACTTTTTAAATATGACTGAATACCTGCACTTCAGCTAATTGAATAACTAATGAGAATGCTAACGAACTATTTTGAAAATTTGAGATAGTGAGTTGTAAAATAACTAGAATAAAAATATAGAATACTAGAAATATAGAATTTAAGAAATATAGAATAAAAAATATAGAATTTAAAAATATAGAATACTTCAATGTATCCACATCAAAAAAAAAAAAAAAAAAAAAAAAACTTGGTGATTTTTTTTTACACCCAAAGAGTTTGTAATGCGCATCCCTACTAGCAATTTTGCTCGGGCTGTCATCGGCTGGCTGCATGGCCGGTGGTAGCCCGAGCAAAATTGCTAGTAGGGATGTTGACAGTAAATTTCGCTGTTAGTGTACACGTACCAGTTGCCAAATGTGCCGAAAAATCACAAGTCTAGACTTTCTGTACATTTATGTGCCAAAGTCACATGGTTAATATTTACCTCATATTTCCAACGGGTTTTGAATGGCAATGCGCTCTCTAGTATTATTCCAGGTTTTGGGACTATCTTGCAGTAAAAAATAATATCTTTCGTTGGCTACTAAAAGAATGTAGCTCTAGTCATCAGTTCTTATATTACTCAAGAGATTAAGCAGCCCGTATTGTTAGTTTGGGTTGGAACCCCAAAAATTTTTTACAGCTTTCCACAAGCTTAAAAATCGAGCTACTTATTTTTTGCAGAAAACCCTTGAATTTATAACTTAGCAATTTAATAATTCATAAATCTCACCTATAAATGCGAGTTATATAATGAGTATACATTGATGTTGGGAAATTTACAGTTATCTTATTTATGCAATTTTTTACACACTGCTGTTAAATATCTTAGGGATACTTACCATTGAATCAGTTATATTTAATTTTACAAAATCATGCATGATATGGGTCATTTGCATCACTGAAGAAATATAGTTTTTAGTGATGAAATTTTTAAATCTATTCAGAGTTTTTTTAAACGCTGTCAAAGTATCAAACAGACAATTTCATTATTATACACTATATATTTAGAAAAATGTATATTTCTCCTTAAACAGAAACATAGCCTTAAGAACTAAATATGTAAACATAAGACCAATGCGTCCATTCTGCACTGGTATAAGTTTATCAGATGGCTATATTATAGAGAATTCGTATTTAATACTTTTATATTCTATATTTTGTGCTATGATTTCAACAGAACACTTTCTTCATAAATGAATACTACTACACATCTATTACACTAAATTCCTTTCAATTCTGCAAAATATTTCTAGGAAATTCAAAATTTGGAATAAATGATTACGTTTTCATAGATCAAAGCAATGATTTTCTAAGAAATATTTGCCTCCGCAAAGTAACTTTGAAAGTGCAGTTGAATATTTACGTAAAAAAATTGTTTGATTATGTATTTTTGGTTTCATTACTGTATATTATTTTATAAAGAAATAAATATGTGTGTTTTGCTGCTACAAGAAGGAATATTTTTTGTAAAAATTGCTTACAAAATTTAGGTTATTATCTTGTGTATACAGGGTGTCAAAAAACACGGAACTGGGGTTTTATTCCTTAAATATTGATCATAGATACAAACAATAAATTACAAATTTGCATAAAAATTAGTGTAGAATTTTATGGTATCGATTAAAATTTTCCTGAGATTAAATCAAATGAATACGACATTTAAATTTTTATACGGACCCTGTACAGAAAAATTCCCCTTTAGTAAAATGTGCCCCCTACATTAATTAGTTGCTGAGCAAAATTTATAACTTTCATCATGAAAAGAGAGATGCTGAGAGATATACACATGACGCAAAGTTGATAAGGGGCTATACAATACCAATAACAGCAAATGTATTAGGCATTTACGCAATCATTGTTTAATTCCGTAATTTGTGTACAGCTCCTGAAATGCGATCTTCCAATGGTAATTTTTCTCTTCGAGAGCCATTAAAAAGTGGTTAAAATCAACAAATATTTATTTTCATATCTCTCAGCCTTTTCATGATGCAAATTTAAAAACCATGTACATATGTGTATACACATTACATACATACATACTTACATGCATATATATATATATAAGTTTAACTGTTTAATAACCATGAAAAAATCCTATAAGTGAGTAAATATAATGTGTACCAGTTTTCCCTTTCTCCTCTAAGAGAGAACTGATGTCCGATGTATTCAAACGAATTTTTATATCTTCAAACAACTTTTTTTTTTCCAGAAACAGAATTGCTGTTATAACACTTTATTACTGAACTTTAAGACTTCACGTATCCTATGAAATGAAAACTATAAATTTTATGTTTCAATCTCCTGGCATCAAGCAAGAAACATAGTATTGCTGCGACAGTCTCCGTCTGATGACCCTTGGCTACCTGTATTTCTTTATTGTGTTGTTTATTTATTTCTGATTGTTGTTTTTGGTTTTTGAAAAATGTTCATGGGGTTAACAGTTAAGAAACAGTTAAATTTTTGCTAAACTAATCCCTTGTGATTCTATGTATTTTGAAGTGAAACTTCTTTAGGCGCGTTGAGAGTGAAATTTCAAGGTCGCGTCACAGCAACAGCGTCATAATGAGGCTGGGTCGATTTTGGATTTTAACAGACGGAGAGAGCTACCGGATAGATCGCCAGAGAGAAAGTGACAAAAATAGTAAGCATGCTATACTTATATTGCTGCAGAGAGTTTCTTTCTCCTTTTTGTGCTACATTCGTTCTTAAGAAAGTGTACGCATGCGCTGAATGTAAACACATATGGTGCACTCGGAGACGAAAATGCTGGAGCTCTGACTTACAGTTGGTAAAGTCAATCATCAATGTTATATTTTGATCAGAATCTCCAGTATTTTGAAACTGATTTATATTTAATGTTATTAACAAACTATTATTCACAAAAACCGATATCCAAGTAAGTAATATTTTATATAGTCTTTTTGTATACATCCTCATTGTAATTAAAAATTTAAAATCCATGTATATTAAAGGATGTTTATGTTTGTCTAATGACTTAGTGTGCTTTGTATATTTATTATTTTATTTACTATTTTCAAATTTTATTTTAATACTGAAAAATTAACCAAACGAACTTGTAAAATATGTTTACATTAGTTTTTTTAAAATCTTTTTAACACTATGCCTCAATCCTTTGACTACCTACAAGGTCTCCCTTTTGATCCGTTTTCAAATGTTATCTTTAATTTTAGTCTTTAATTTTTATCTCTGACTACTTATTTGACAATCGAACAGATTTTTAATCAATCTTGCCAAAGATGTTTCACATCTGGCACGTGTACTCTGTACACACGCTCTTTTTTTATTATACACGGATTTATTACATGGATCGGCACCCTAGAGATATTGTTTTAATATGGAGGACATCGGGCCTAAAGCAGTTATTGTGTGCTGTGCACCTGCTCTTTGTAGACCACACGATCCACAGCAGACTGAGACCAGAGAGGTGTCACTCTCTCATGTACTGACCGAAGCCGATACTACTTCACATTCGGCGCTTTAATAGAGCAAATGGTTGACCATAAATCCCTGCACTTTATGTTTGCTTATTGGCTATGACATTTTAAATCAATTCACATTTCTTTTGCTTCAATATTTCTAATGCGATTTTATACACGTATCCTTTTTCATAACGTATTAAAATCGAAATAAAAAAATTACATAGAAATACAAGACATATTTTAATATTACGTTTGTCTTCCAATGGACATGTTTCTGGCTTGACGCAGCGCCCGTCTTTAGTCTTGACATAACCTTCATCACAATGGCAGCCAGGATTGCACATCAAAATACAAGCAATGGGTGGATTCTGGTAGTTGTCACATGTTAGTGGGCATGCAGTGCCACATGAATCGTAATGCTGGTTCTCACCGCATTCTGGAAAAAAAATTAAAGTAAGTCAAAGTAAATTAAAGTAAAAATTAAAGTAAGTAAAAAGAAATAAGTCAAAACAACAGATATCAAAATATTTCAACGGGTTTTTCATCCTAGAATTAGTTACATATTAACTCATTTGTACCTTGATATTTTTGCGGCTTAACTCCATTTTTGCTAATGCCAGCAATAATAGATAGATTTCTGATGTCAACTTCTTGAACAAGGTATTGATTTCATCCAAAATAAATATGTATAAAAATTGAAATGTCAACATTCTACTTGGTCATGTTAAAATATTTTGTGGAGTTGCGGCACAATACTCCCGAATAAAGGCTAGGAAAAACAAATAACGTTTTCGACTGATAGCGAAAATGCCGTCCCAAAAAAGGGACACTAGACATAAATGGGTTAAAATTAAAAAAATAAAAACTTCTACGCCTTCATGTAAGCCATTGAAAAGCAGCAACTAGAATGCGCGCTTTTGAGCATATTTAGTAGTTTCTACACTGTTAATAAAAGTAGCTAACATTTCACCATAAAATGGTATTGAATTAGATGCATCCTTTCTATAGAGAAACATTGAATCATGATTTGGTGATTAAACTGATCGATGAAACGAAATCATGGTAAAACGTTTCTCCATAGAAAGGATGCAGCTATTTTAGTTCCGTTGTATCGTGAAACGTTGAACTGCTTCTATTAACGATGTAAGTCAGCTGATTTATTGTCTTGCTTCAAAATTCGAATAATTCATCATTCGAAAATAATCATAAATTCAATATCATATGACATTCGCAGATGATTATATAAGACGAGAAGTGACACTAACATTTTGATTTAACAATCTTATTTAATTTTTAATAATGTGATGGGATTGTGGGACCTCGATTGTTTCGCGTGGGTCTTGGAATTATACCAGACTCTGCCAGATTCTAATAGACTTTTGGTTGCGATCTTACAGTTCTGCGAACTTGAACTTATGTTAAAAGCAATGGCTTTAGAACATTAGCCCAAAAATTAATTAAAGAAGAAATTTTCAACACCTGTAAGAAGTGGATTAAACGTAATAATGCTAGCTAGGGATAACGTTTATTTAGTATCTTGCGAATTTTAAGTTTAGAAAACAAATACATTCACCGAAAATGTAAGATTGTGTGCGTCGATTTTACCGTTTAAAACAGTTTTAATCACCCACCAGTTGAGAGTTTTAGTAAGAGACGGAATGATTGTCTCTACAAATGAAAAAAAACTATATAGCTATAATATTTTCTAGAAATATCCAAGCACTGCATTAAGTCTCCCAGATTATTTTTAAACTGATTGTGTGTAAAGAAATATTGAATGCGTGTATAAAAGAAAAACAATGTTCTTTTAATATTTATATAAGAACAAAAAGCATTTCTGAAATTTTAAAAAGAAATAAATTTGCATATTCCGGATAAAAAATAGAAAGTTTCATTAGAGAATAAATACCCTTATTAGATAAAAACCTTATTTTGCATTATAAAAAATAGTGTTTTAAAAAATGCGTAAAGTTTTTCCTGTGAAAAAAAATAATAATGAAATAAAAAAAATTATTTTAACTTCTTTAACAAATGTAATTAAAACACAGCCAGACTTTTTATGTCTTAGACAAATTACATACCCGCCAGTGAACACACCTGCATTTAAAAAAAAATAAAAAAAAAATTGTAATGCTCTGAATACATCTTATACTTGAGTTATTAAAATTTTGCTATCCTGAAGGAAATAATACCAAAAGAATGTGATTTAATACTGATTGTTTCAAAAAAATAGTTGCATTATCAAAATTACAAAACTAAAATATATGTTTGAAAAAATGCCAATGACTACTATATTTAAATGTAAAATATGGCTGTACTACGTAGAGTGAGAGCAAATGTATTGAAACTTTACATTTATGATTAGTACAACACTATTGTTTAATGACTAAAGGTGCTTTAATGAAACAGTAAAAATTACCTTTAGCAAGAGCTACGGCAAGCACACCGAGAAGAATGAAGACCTTCATTTTTTGCAGAAATTGCTGAGCTAGTAAAGAAGGAATACGTCAGGATATATCATTAAATACAAAAAATTGAATTTAAATGTGTTGATTATCCCACGATAATGCTTTTTACTCTATTACAAATAAGAGCGTGTTATCTCCTTATCACTTAAAATTCCGTTTATCGTTCTTTCAAAGTAGACATGTACGCAGCACCAAAGTATAACACATTATTTATGGAAATTTAACTTAAGAATACCCAAAAAGCATGGTTTAACTTTTTTTTTGAGATGGACGTTCCTTAACACGTTAGTTGCGTATAGAGGGTTGTGATTTCACTAATCGTCTACACAACTACATAAAATACACACATGTACAAGCTGTCTTTTGTGTATCCGAGCAACACAAAAGACACCTGTGTGTGATGTTTATAGCGGGTGCTGTATGCACCCTCTATAAATTTTTGGTTCTGAAAAATTACTCAGTGGCAGAGTTGAGCAGTATTGCAAATACATGTATTTTGTACAATTGTATCTTGTATTTTCTACTTTCACTCGTAAAAACAAAGTATTTTGAGAAGGTATTTTAAAATACATTTTCAATGTATTTTGTATTTTCAAAATAGGAAAAATATATTTTGTATTTTGATATTAAATTAATCGTAACACCACCGATTCTTCAAATAGCATGCGCAAATGAAAATCATAAAATTGCTGATTTTCACTCCCTCCCCCCCTTTTGTTGTAATCTATGAGCAACACCAGAATTATATAGGGTATTCTTACGGAAGAAGTGTTAATATCTCTCGTGATCTTTAAATTTAATTAAACAGGCAAGGGAAAGAAAAGCCTCTAAGACTCCTGTGTAAAAGACAAATAATATGTTCGGTCAAGGAATGTTCATAGATGAACACGGTAAATGAAAAAAAAAGTAATAAAAACATTTTTGAGCATTATATTGGATTCTTTAATGTAATTTATAAATAATTTGAAATGTGTTGCTAAGTTCTAGAAAAAAAAGTATTTCTCCAGTAGTGCATAACGAACTATTTAGTCCAGTCAAATATTGGTTTTTCCGTAGCAAAATTTCGGAAGTTTATTTTTTTATTTTTATGTTTCTTAGGGTGCTGAATCCTAATTCAAAGCTTGCTTCCTTTCACGAGGTTGGCTTCTCCATGAAAAATCGAAAATAACCTCAAAATATTCGAACTTTTTTCAGTTTTTCGCTTGTATTTCGAAAAATATTCATTTTACAAAAATGTCTTTAGCTACAAAATTAAAGTAGAAAAATTTTTCTACAAAATGCACTGTTGAACTTTGGCTTTCTTACAAGTGGTATTGGAGGTATAGCGCTTTGAAAAATACTGATTTTTCGGCCCTTCTGCAAAAATGTCAATAACACCCACTCTCACTTCATGCAACTAGAAAAATATGCATATTATCAAAAAAATATCTTTATAGCACGTGAAAGAACATTGAATTTACTGCAATAAACATTTCTAAAATTCAATTTTACCATAAAAGTGGAGGGAGAAAATCGAAATTTCGAAAAATGTCTTCTGCGCCTTAAAGCCAAAACGACTCCTCCCACCTGTCTATCTATCATGAGCGCTATACTCTCGCTTAAAAGAAACGTATTACGCTGGAAAACAATAAAATGATGGCAAAGCATGATTGATGAAAACAATAATAGTAATTTATATATACAATGTATTAGATACAAGACACTGAATAAAGCTGAATATAAAATCTCAGTATGTACTTAATGCACATGTTTCTTGAAATGTGTATAAGTCGAGCCCTCAACTGGGTTATAAGAGAGAGTGAAAATAAAAGGAAAACAATAACAAACTAATTTTTCAGCAATTTAAGAAACATTACATTAAGAAATTCGTTTATTTTTTACTTTAGTGTCTAAGCTCTTGTTAATAGATACTTAATTAAAAATAATTTCTGTTTTAAATAAATAAATTTCAGTGAAAACATACAACTTATAAGAATAATTTACTACGCATGTCATTTGTATTTTAAACGTTTATTCTAAGGTATATTTAAAATATAATTATTTCACAGTTAAAATTGACGTGAGTATGCCATTTTTATCCAATCCATAAACAAGTATTGACTAACATCCTTGTCTATCCTTGGATAGACAAGGATGTCTTGTTGAAGCAAAACTTCTTTAGTGGCGACTAGGGAGTAACTCAGATTTTTTTGACGGAAGTAACGCTCAGTAAAGAAAGTGACGTGCGCGCTCCGAAAAAGAAGAACCCCTGAAAATCCTACCTTTTCGACCTGTTTTCGCCGTTCCCCGAATTCATCAATCTTTATTTATATATCATAAGCGTTTTGAAGGTACATCCAGCATAATATTTTACATGTAATCCCAACCTCACAGGAGGTTCTCGATAATCCTTATTCTTAGGTGAATAATATACAATATATGGTTTTGGAAAATCACAAAGAAATGGAACCTGCCTGCAATCGAACCGGAACAGTCAGGGACGGATTTACGGCGGGGCCTTCGGGGCACGTGCCCTGGGCTCCCGATTTTTCACTGCATTTTGTCATCAGCATAGCTGATGACAAAATGCAATGAAAGTAGAATTGCTTCCAAGCAAGCCGCTAATGATGCAGGTTCATTGATAATCCAGACTGCAGATCCCGGGCTTCGATTTACAAGAGCGTCGCAATTGTGGGGGAAGATGGTGTCCTTCTACCCATAATGGGTCTTCAATAGGAAAATTTTCTCTCTATTGAGAATTTTGATATTAAAATAGCAGTTGTTTGTGGAAGCTAATCACAGATAATGAATTTAAAAAAAACCTTATCTGATCGGGACCTCTAGAAGGAGTAGAAAATTTTAACACAAAGATACAGGGCTCAAACACTCTCTTCCTGTATCATAAAGTACTTAATTTTAATTCGTTTTGATGTGTTTGCGAAATATCCTACCTAATTTTTGTAAGAATTGAACTTATTCTCCGAGTATTAAAATGTAGAGATAAAATCTGATTGCTTTCAATTCTAATTGAGGGTATTTCGCAAAAAATATAATTTCAGCAAACCTTTTTTTTTTTTTTTTCGTGAAACTTTTCTGTCATTGATAACTGGTGCTTAAAGATAATGTTTGTATTCTTGCATTTTTAAAAATGTTTGATTTTTAATAATAAACATCATCACTTTAAAAACAATGTACGAAGAATAAATAGAAAAAATTCTTTCTTCCAGGGGGGAAAATGCGTTTTTTGCCTTACACTTTTTTACGATTCGTTGCATACATTTAATTATTGCTTTCTCGGTGTGAGGTAGGATTCATCTATTGTAGCGTTTGTTTTAACCCTTTACAGACCGCATTGATATCCGGGTATTTGATATTGATATTTTAAATTAGTTTCTTGCATATTTTGCCTTCCAATGTATTAGTTAAAGGATATTAGTCATTTAAGTGGGGAAAAAAAAATTACACAATTTTCACTGTGTGTCCAATTGGGGGCATGAGTCATATCTGACTATAATTTAGATTAGTTTCAGAAACTAAATATACTGAGGGGTAGTTTAAATAATAAGGTAAAAACTAATAATTAATAAAAGATTTATTTTTAAATTTAAGTAAATATATGAATAAAGTTGGGGGGAGGGTATATAAAAATAGCTCTGTAAAGAATTATGAAAATGTCTATTTTCATGATTTTTTTCCCAGTTTCCCACTAATCATAAAAATTAAATTTCTATTTCAGAAAACCAAGTCATCTTTTATTTTATCTGTTATTTTTTTCAAGTAAATATTAATAAAATTTCATTTTCGAATAATTTTTTAATTCGATGTTCCCAATAGGGAACACTGAACTCTAAAAAGGTTAAGGAAGGATAACAATATGTTAAAACTACCGGAATCGTGGCGTTCCCTTTCAATTCACTCTGGAAGAAAATGAGTTTGCAAGAATTCTCGCCAAGCAGGAAATAAAAATTTATATGTATGTGCATATTTTTAAACTGCAGTAAAGTCTCGATAACCTCAAACTATCAAAAACTTGAAATGTTGAAATCATAAAAGATAAGCAAATAAATAAATAAATAAATAAATAAATAAAACATTTTTAAATTTAAGTCCGTATTTAAATGAAAAATGCTCTTTTATATTATTGCATTAATTATAGCAACAACTTAATTATATCTGAAAATAATTGTTAATTGTTTTTTTTTTTTGTATAAACACTGCCCAGTTTTCCTACGGCAATATTGTGACATTGTCGCAGCAGCGTATCACAGGGTCGTCAGCGTATCACAGGAAGTCTATGCCTCAGGTATAGAAAAAATACACCCATTTTCTTTGGGAAGGGGGATTTTTTAAGGTGGCTTCAGGGTACCCCAGGTGTTAGAATTTTTGCGTGCAAAATAGTTCTTTCACTTGTTGCGTATGTGTTGGTCATTATTTGGGAGCTAAACTGATTTTTTCGCTAACTTGGATTTATGGGAAACTCGAACAATCGAGACTCTTCTGTGTTGTTAATATCAAATATGTACCATTTTGAAGGAATACAAGTCTAGGGTAAATATTTCGTGAAAGATTTTAAATTAAGGCCTGTCTTTTACTTTGAAACCTATACAAAAATATTATTTAATCGATTTGTTAGCACTTAACAAGTATGCTTCCGAAATATTTACGTATACGGTATGCAATAGCAAATTAGAGAATTCACAACTCTTTTATAGATGTACTTGAATAACTAATTATTTTAATGCAAAAGAAAATGCTTTTGGAATTTCAAATTATTTTCTGCAATAAAATAAACAACTTTGTAAACCTTTTTATTTCGACTTCGTTTATTTTTTTTACTCGTACTTTATTGTTTCGTTTTACGTACCACTCCAAATTAATGATAAGTTTTGCACTTCCAAATGAAACTGTAAAGGAAATACTAGAAATAATGTGGTTAAAACTAACAATAAGTATACATAATTGAATATCAATCTATAACACCATCTAAAAACACCAGCATATACCAAACATATAAAGCAGTAATTAAAGCTGACACCTTGTATTTCTTGAAACGTACAGATTTTATTACTTGCCATTATATTTTACAGAAAATTACTGATTTTACTAGTCTTTAACAAAAACTTTACATATTTATTAATTTTGTTTTGCTCCTGCATTAGTTATTAAAATGATTGAATAGCAAGTTTCGAAAAGATCCTATCTCGAAATCTTTCAAAATTGGCTTTTTCGCATTTTTTTTTTATGTACACACGTAGATCTATATTTTTTGAGAGAGAACTGATATTTGTTTTCCGTGTAGGTGAAAAACACACACACATGATTTTCTGAAATAAATTTCGTAAAGGTCTTATCGCACTGATTGCAGCATTTCTATGCTACTCCTCTGAACTGCCAATCAATGACAAAAATGAAAGACCTAGAAAAGTATAGACAATACATTCTGGGGGAGTTTGAAGACTTGTATAAAGTACCGGACAGATGCGGTATCCCAGCTGGACATCGAAGAAGATTTTTAATGAAAACATTATGTGAGTATATTTTTGTAGTTTTAAATAACAATGTAGAGACATGTTAAAGAAAACTTTCGTATTTTGTTCTTTTAAAAAATATGTGTTGTAAAATAATCCCATTTTACTACAAGAACCAACCAAATCCTCGGATGAATTTCGAGAACCCATCTCAGAAAACTGTTCTGGCAAAAAAGGGGCTTGTGTTTTACAGTTAAATGGTTAGAAACTGGCCTACCAATCTATTGAGAAAACAATTAAAAGGACACCAATGAGCTCCTTCTCTCGGGACGTTTGTGCTAGAAGTGGTGAAAAGCCCTGGTTCAATCTTATGCAAGATATTCCTGAGTAACTTCGTGCTAAATTTATGGCATTGTTACGGCTATTTTCTGGCCACGACTGTCTGCGAAAACACCTACATAGAATTATATTTGGTTCCAGATACTGTTTGTCCCTTGGGCGACTCCGAAGAGGATTTTGACATTCCCCACCTTGCCTCCTGTCCTGTTCTACCTCATGGGAGCGATATTCGATTGCCAGATATAACCCTTTGAGGCGCAACCCTTTCCCAATGCTGGAAAAAGGGCAGCCGTTGCCATCGCTCGACTTAACTACCAGCAAGATGGCGGACGATCGAAACGTTCATCGCGTGCCACAGATCTAGAGACCCGTTTTTGACGACAGCTGGCTGTGCCGCACAGCCAGCTGTCGTCAAAAAAGGGTCTCTGGCAACGTCAAAACTGTGTCGTGACTGGCAACAGTCAAAACGTCACTGTTTGGTGTTCCCAGAGTGGAAACACTGCGCGTTAAAGGGTTTAGTTGATGAATTAACCGATGTCTTTCCATCTTTACACATAGTTTTTCCTTTGTTCCTTTCCTTACCAGTAAAGAAATCTGTTGTTTTATGCAGTTGCCATTGGGAAAAAAAATCTCAGAAAACTGTTACGATCGTTTTATTCCACAAATTTTTCTTCAAGGATACTCTTTTGCCTTTTTACAATGTACACAGTTTTCCATAATGCTAAAAAAAAAACCTGCTCTACAAAAAAAATCTTTTTTTTTTTTTTTTTTTTTGTCTCCTGTAAAATTATAATTTCAGACTCGAGCCCTTTTAGTAATTTGCAACTCAGCAGTACTTCGAGTGGAGATATTTCATGAAGTGAGAATTCAGTTCAAAAGTTCAACCTGCGATATCTCAGAAGAGCGGTGAGAACACATTTGTTTACGTATGATGTGAGCCACAAATCTGACATTTCCCAGGGGAACACTAGATAATGTAATAGGAAAAGTATTCAAAATTGCAGAAGGACGTATGAACGAAATATCGGAAGCTGTTCTACTTTCTTTCTCTGTATCTACATGATGTCATGAAAAGAAGGTATCACGCTTTAATTTTCTATCATAAGAGATAAGCGGGTGATGTAAATTGAAATAATGTTCAAAATATGATATAAAAATAGACTGCTTTAGAAAAATATATCTAGTTAATTTTCAAACTGTGACACTTTTTAAATGTATATACGGCCCGTACAAAAAGATTTTAAAGTTAGTAAAATTTTCCCTCTCGACTGATGAGGTGATGTACTACAAAATTTCAGTCTTTCATCGTAAAACGTGTCAGAGACACCTTTAAAGAAAAAGATGGTCGTCATGGATCAGTAAAAAAAATATGGTCAAAAGACGGTTGACTGGTTCATTATTTTTAAAAATGATGAATCAGTCAAAAGATGATAAAAAGATGGTCTTTAAGAAAAAGACGGTCAAAGATGAATTTGAATGAAAAAGTATTGCTTGAGTGCAAACAATTATTTTCTTCCGTCATTTCTGTACGAGCCCTGAAAGATGATCATCGAAGGTGATTTTCTCCCTTCAACAGACATTGAAAAGCTGTTTAAGTCAGCATATATTTATTTTCATACCTGTGACACATTATAGGATATGATTCTCAAATTTTGTACATCACCTCATTAGCGCATGAGGCACGTTTTACTAAATGGGAATCCTTTTTGAACGAGAGTCTTTAAAAAACTCTGAAATTTAAAAAGCTTCACTTTTTCAAAGTTAACGCGAGAAATTTTTCTTAACGTACTCTTTTTCCCATCATTTTTTAAAACATTTTTAATTTACACAGCCCACTTTTCCCTAATAGATAAAGAATTAAAGCATATGCTGCCCTCTTTTTTAGAACCCCCCCCCCCCACACACACACACAAACAGATACATATATTAGGTGTACCTGAAAGTGATGTCCTTTTCTTTACATAAAATTTAAACAAATAAGTTTTCAACAAATATTGAATTACATATAAGCTGTGCTTAAGGCTGTTCTACCTGAAAACGGAGGATTTCGGTTGATTTTCGACCAAGATAGGGAGTAAACTTATAATCACATAACTTTGAGAATTTTCAGAATGTTTCCTCTAAAACTAGAATAAGAACTGACATTGCGATAAAATTTGAAAAGTTATTTAATTTTTTAAAAAATATTATTGAACTTGACACTTTTTCAGAGAAAACGCTATTTTCTCGAATTTCGACCAAGATTAGAAATAAATTTACGATGATATAATTATGACAATTTTCAGAATGTTTCCTCAGAAACTAGATTGAGAACTGACATTGAGATAAATTTTGAAAAACAATTCAATTTTTTTGTTTAAATAGTGAAACTTGGCATGGCACTTTTTCAGAGGAAAACGTTTTTGATAGACTTTCATTTAAGATCAGAAATGAACTTAGGATGCTAGAACTATGAAAATTTTTAGACTGTTTCTTCAGAAACCATACTGTGAACCGAAACAAATTTCAAATTTGAAAAAGTACTTCAGTTTTTGAAAAAAATTATTAAACATGCCACTTTTCCGGAGAAGTCTGCTTTTTGGTTAACTTTCACTACAGATAAAAAATAAACTTACATTCCTAGAACAATGAAATTTTTCAGAATATTTCTTCGGAAACTGTACTGTGGACTACTGCAAATTTAAAATCTGAATAAGCAGTCAGTTTTCATAAAAAGAAAGAAGGAAAAACATTGTTTTTTAAACTCAAATTCAAAATTGGCTGAGGGAAAAATTTTCTTTCAAAAGTAACTTTGAAGTATAAATTTATAGATGTATTTAAGAAAGTTTTGGGGCCAAAAATGTACTGCATTTTGCTTTTTACAAATTTTATAATTGAAACTCGTAATTGTTTATGAAACCTAATGAACATGACTTCTGATCAAGATTTAAAATAAAATTACAGTAGAAAAGCTACTGAAAAATTTATAATGGTTCTTCTGAAACTACTTTACGATGCTTTATGAACATTAAGTTTATAGGAGCAATTTCATTTAAAAAATAAGTAAATAAATGAAGATGATATTTCAGACGGAAATTCAAAGAATTTCAGCAGTTTTATCGCGTTTCAATCGAATTTCATTTGAAAAAATCAACTCGCGCTGATCTCTAATACTTACTACACTATTTTATATCAAGAAAAGTCCATTTTATCGTTTCCATTTTAAAGTTATAATTAAATTTCTAAAATTTTTCAGAGAAATTCTAAAAAATACAGCTAACAATTGTGTCCATTACATGAATAAAGATGGCGCGACATGTATGCTCGGACCCCCAAACCACCCATATTTCAGGCTTTTCCCCCGAGTCCCCGATTCGACTGTCGCTTGTCAGGTTAAACAGCCTTAAGCTTAACACTCACATTTGTTAAAGTGAAAATTTATATCGATAGCATTTTTTTAAAGAAATATGGCTATCCTTCCCTTTTTTTTCGTCCCTTCCGTGGAGGATCATAATCAAAAGGTTCTTAAATCGATTTTTAGGTATTCGTGAGTATTGTATTTCAGAGGAAGAATTTTATGGATATCTCTTATCTTTTTTGAGTATACGCAGGATATGTGAAGAGAAAGCTTTGGCCCCCTATCCCCCATAAGCTACGTGTTTTTGAAAATGCTCTCAAATCTAGCACCTACGCTAAAAAGCTCACAATCAATCAATAATAATAAATTATAGCCTATTATTAAATTTTCTTAGAAAAATTCAATAAATATAATAATTTTAATTTTTATAAGGTCACCGAACAACAACAACAAAAAATAAACCACAGTCAGTGAAATTTGTCCCGCACATTATTGAGGCGATCTATAAAATGCGTGCAATTTATCCTAAAAGTGACACAGATATGAACATAAATATATGCTGACTTAAACCGTTTTTTAATGGTATTCGAAGGTAAAAAAATCTGGAGTGATTCCACTCGACTTTCCTAACACTTACGATTAAGATCATTAGCAAGCATTTAAATAACTTGTAATAGATGAATAATTCAAACATGCATACCAAATTGAAGCTCAATCGAATGTACCGTTTAAAAGCTAGCGCACTTTCAAGAATTCCCCCCACCCTTCCATAGGCCATAATGTAAAAGAAATCCTTGTCGTAGCCCTATAGAAGTACTATAAGTCCTATACACACCAAAATCAATACCGGTCTCACGATCCTGGTTTATAACATATATACCCGATTTGAGCTCAATAGATCTACCGTTTAAGCGCTAGCGCATTTTCAAGAACTTCCCCCCGTAGGCTATAATGTAAAAGAAATCCTTGTCGTAGCCCTGTAGGAAAACTATAAGTCCTATACACACCAAAATCAATACCGGTCTTGCGATGGTGGTTTATAACATATATACCCGATTTGAGCTCAATCGAATCTAACCGTTTAAACGCTAGCGCACTTTCAAGAATTTCTTCCCATAGGCCATAATGTAAAAGAAATCCTTGTCGTAGCCCTGTAGGAAAACTTACACACCAAAATCAATACCGGTCTTGCGATGGTGGTTTATAACATATATACCCGATTTGAGCTCAATCGAATCTACCTTTTCAACGCTAGCGCACTTTCAAGAGTTTCCCCCATAGGCCATGATATAAAAGAAATCCTTGTCGTAGCCCTGTAGAAAAACTTTAAGTCTTATACACATCAAAATTAATACCGGTTTTACGATGGTGGTTTATAACATATATACCCAATTTGATCTCAATCGAATGTCGCGTTCAGAAGCTATCGTGTTCACTCACTCACACACACACACACACACCTACATGCATACATCTACATACATACATACATCTCGTAAACATAGCATAAATGAATTCAGAAGACCTCAAAATGTGTAAATACACCAAAATCTTGAAGTCAAATTTTTTTGATTACAATACTTTCCTTACATGGTACTTGTTCCTTAAATAAAAATCAAGTCAAATGATCAACCATTTGACTTGACGGATGGTTTACTAATTGCGAAAGTAATCAATGACTCCATGAATGCATAATACTTCGGTTATATTGGTATTGCATAACTCCTCACCATATTTGTTTAAACTTATCTCTTTTTATGGCTTTTTGTGATGAAAGGCTGAACATTTGTAGAATCATTAATTAATATATTAGAGGGGGTGCATTTTACTAAGTGGGTATATTTTGAACACCGGCTTTATGATAAAAAATAATTTTTGTATTTATTCAGATAAACCCCTAGAAAATTTTAATCTATTTCATAGAATTCTGTCCCGTTTTATACATAACTAATTTCTCATATTGGTCTATAATCAATATTTAAAGAATGAAAGCCGAGAGCATTGTTTTGGGGACATTCTTGTATATTCGCATATGTAAAGAAATTCGATTAAATACATTGGGAAACAACCACAATGATATGCGTGAAATGTCTTGTGAAAGTCTCAGAAAGTGTGTATAGACAAACCGGTATACCCTGATGCTCCCCTAGTACGCTGTATCACAGCTGTTGGCCGTAGCTACAATTAATTACACCATAACTTACAATAAAAATAACGCAATTTTTTATGCGTGTGTTCAGTTAGGGGGAAAAATGTGTAATTATCAAACAATCTTGATAGCGGTTTGAAGGAATACTCGGTAATAATTTCATAAGACAATGCATAGCACTAACAAACAAACAGGCTGTGTAGGCGGAATACTCTCTCTACTAGATATACTTTAAAGTATGTGCCTCTAGCCGCGGGCGCCGTATTTTTCTTCTTGCACACGGTTGAAAGAGTTTTCTCTATTTTACTGTTAATTGAAGAAACATTATTCCAAGAAAGAGCTATTTTTTATTTCAGCAGCGTCAACAGAAAAAAAAAAAAAAAAAAAAAAAAAAAAAAAAAAATACGGGTAAAGGATTCTGAAAAGGGATTCACTTTATTAAACATCAATTTTCTGAGCACAATTTTGCATTATTATTCTCTATAGATAACAAAAATGTCATCTGACAATACAATAAATTGTTGAATGATCAATTTTCACTCTTTAATACTTTATACAACGTTTCTTTGTTTCTGTCTTAAGGTCGATTGACTCCACAAGGGTCCTAAGCCTATGGGGAATGCCCTCCTTGGGGGGGTTTCTAAGGGATCCTAGCCCGTATTTATTTCGGGGGTATAACGGGGGTTTCGGGGGTCCGCATTTATTTCGGTTTTATTAATAAATAATTATTATATTTATTAGGATCCTAGCCCGTACCGGGGGTTTTGGAAAAAAAAACCGGAAAACTGCGAACGGCTAGGTCGACAGGCGCGGACCAGGGTTTGAACCTGCCTCTTAACGCTTTCCAGTTTCGAGAGCAGAATCTCTCAGCCACTGGTGGGGTAATACTTTATGTAAATAATATTACTCATACCTTACATACCCTCGAGAAAAAAAAATACATCTAAAAAAATAATGTTAAATTCATTATTTGCAATGTTGAATTAGATTGCTTATATTTGATAAAATATACGTATCCAAATTAATTATTAATTCATTTTGAAAATATATGTTGCTCTTGAGAGCATTTAAATTAAATCTTAAAGGCACTTACTGTACTGCTCTTCCACGAACCTCTAGCACTGATTCTTCTACACTAGTATCACGAGTTTCGTGAAGATGAAATGTCAAAAATCCGCTGTAACACGAAAATGTACATCGCCGGTCTTTATTCAACATTTCAATGTCGTTTAAAACGTCACGTTTAGATAGTATGGCGTTATTATACCTTTTTTGTTTTAAGCGTGCAAAAATCGTGCGCTGTCAGATAGACAACAAATGTAGGTGTAAAAATGCGTGCGATTAGAAATATGATGCAACACGGAAATAAAAGACAGACAAAGCGTTTTAAAAAGTACTTGTTTCCCTAAATAAATCCTCATGATAGAATAATGTTTCTAAAAAGACAGGCAGTACATTACAGTTAAAACTCATTTCTGGGAATACTCTTATACATCTTAGCAAAGCTATGTTTTGCAATTTTAATATTGTAGACTACTGTATCAGCATTTAAAAAAAATGCTATTAACTTGTGTCTTAAAGTTAAACTGAAATATATACTGAGAAATAATAAATTCAACATGTTTTAATAACAAAACTAGTAATTAATCAGAATAAACAGGATACATATATTGAATTATTTTTCTCTCAGATTGTGTACCTTTAAAAATCGTACATTTTTCTTTTAAAGAACGTAAGAATTTAATTTTGATAAAATACAATATTATGTATGACATCTTGTTTTACAATAATATTAAAACATTTTTATCTATTCAATATCTTTACAAGTACCACCTGTAAATTTTATATTTTCACAGTCTATAGTTACTTCATTTCTTTTTTTTTTCCTTTATTTTTTCATTTTTATCTGCGACTTCTTAACTTTTTATGGTTTGTTGTACATTTGTATGTTAACAGTAGTATTTTTACACTAAATAATATGTTCTTTTATTACTTTCAAAATAGCAAAAATGAAGTAATATAATATTAGTGAGGAAAGTACTAATTAAAATTGGTACTAGTACTGCATATAATAATAAAAAATCAACACTCTTACTCAAAATTGGATCATAAAATTCATACATTTTCACTACAAAGAGAAACTAAGTGTTCAACAAAATTTATTTTTAAATAAACGGATACTTAACTTGTAAAATGTTTTGTAAACAACTTTATGTTGAAGCATTCGTTCACAAACGTTTTAAATGAAATTTAATTAGCTTTATTGAGTAAGGCAACCAATCATTCACACTTTTGGAGCTTAGCAAAAGTAATAAACATACTTAATAAGAATATTACTTTTACAGCTATTATTTTTCTTCAAAGAGAATGTGTGAAATATTTATTGACCTGTTGGAAAGAAAAATCTCCGATCTTTCTTTCAAAGCCGCATCAAAATTTCCGAATCTTTGATAAAGTATTGAATCCAGTGAGAAACATCTTCAATGATGAATATAAAGTACAGAATATTTTCTAGAAAAATCAAAGAAATATGTTTTGCGAAATATTTGGGAGAATATTTCTTAGTGGTGTGATTTGGTGTATGCTTTTTTGAGGTAGTTTTCTTCCGACAACACAAAATATCTAATATTGATTTAGATTGATTTTTCAAGTTTCAGTCTTTTTACATATGCAGCATATTTTACCTTAGTTCATAAATGCATTGTGCTTTGTGAATAGTTTTATACGTCGTCAATGTATACAGAGTGTTTCAAAATTTGAGAAACAAATTTCTAGGAGGGGTAGGTTACACCAAGACGATTCATAATCACATAGCGATCTGGGGTCGGAAACGTCGTCTTCATGTACCTGTCAATAATCACTTTATAAGAAGAGTTCAAGTAATAGTGAAATTTTCGACTACAGTTTTTCAAAAACTAATGCATCTTTCACAGATAGAACTTGATAAAAGTTGTTTTCACTTGAAAAAACTTTTAAAATATTTTTTTTTCATTACATTAATAAAATTCACCGTGGGCAGCTCATTGCTTATGAAACTTGATGATGAAATTAGACGCACACTTCAACACTTCTTCCAAAGTGATTATTAACCCTTTAACACGCAGTGTTCCCGCTCTGGGAACACCAAACTCTGACGTTTTGACTGTTTCCAGTCACGAAGAATAGATTTGATTTCTAAAAAAATAGTTGCGGGTGACATAGCTCCACGAGAATCCTTTACTTTTTAGCACGTCATTTCCCGTAAAAAAATTGTCACGATTATTTTTAAGAGCACTGACATCTGCTGAAAAATGGAAGAAAGCGAGAACTGCTGGATAGACTGCCCAATGCTGAAAAAAGGGCAGGCGTTGCCATCGCTCGCCTTAACTACCAGCAAGATGGTGGGCGATCGAAACGTTCATCGCGTACCACAGATCTAGAGACCATTTTTCGACGCAGCTGGCTGTACCGCACAGCCAGCTGCGCGGTCTCTAGATCTGTGGCACGCGATGAACGTTTCGATCGTCCGCCATCTTGCTGGTAGTTAAGTCGAGCGATGGCAACGGCTGCCCTTTTTTCAGCATTGGGAAAGGGGTGCGCCTCAAAGGGTTAACAGGTACATGAAGAGGACGTTTCCGACCCCATATTGTTATGTGATTCTGAACCGTCATGGTGTAACACACCCCTCCCAGAAGTTTGTTCTTCTAATTTTTAAACACCATGTATATTTCTAGAAAAATTTTATTTATAGTAAAATGCAAATTTTATAACTTCAGTAATTTCTGTATTTTCGCTTCTTTTTTTTCTTCTATTTCTCGCCGCACACATATTCCCAAACAAACAAACAAACAAACAAAAAAAAAACACCGAATGGCGTTTCCTAATGCCTTATTATGAACAAAATAAAAAAACGCAGAAAATAAAAACGGTCAGTATGGTTGGCATTATTCGCATCTACAATATGAAACATTAGAACAGCATGTTCCGCTTCTGATCCCAATGTATAAAGCACAATCTGTTCATCGACACCTTTATATCCTTTTCTAGATTGTTCACTCTGGGATCCTGTTGCGTCATCATTTTTTAAGCCTCATAACTGCCATTAAACTTTTCCGAATTCCTTTGAAGGTATGATATCGACGCAAAGCTGCAAGTGCAAAGTTGCCGATTGATTTGGTAAAAGAGTTTTTGGAGGAAAGCACGATCTTGCAAATAATAGCCATTCCTAAGCGGGAAAAAACCAATAAAAAAGCTATGAAGCAGATATTTTATACTTCTGCGTGATCAATGAATTTGCATATCAGCAACTATAGCATTGTGAAACGCCATCTAGTGGTGGCTTTTAGAACAATTTTTTTTTAACGGAAACCTCTCTACCATTGTCTGATTGGGATTTGGTAGAAATCTGACTTATAATTTTCGATCTACACCGTTCTTAATAGGGAAATTTTAAATATGAGTACCCTGCATTTTGTGCTTTATATTCATGTAATGATAATATGCGTTTTTTTAATGTATGTAATTTATCAGATTAATTGTTGATTTTTTTTAAATTTATATATATTTATCTACACTTTGTAGTTTCCAAATTTTGAATTTAGTAGTGGTTGAAGAGAAAACTTTATTTATTTCAACCATGAAAAATGTTTTTAGTTATTTAATCTTTATGTATTCAGTCTGTTTAACAAAACCTCGTTTGTTGATACTTCTTTATCTAAAATAATAATTATAGAAACTACTTCAAAAATTTTACTAGCTTCAAAAAAAGTTATAAAAATAAAATTAAAATTATAAAAATAAGAATTATAATAATAATAATAAAAGTAATAGCGCTAGATAGTATCAATAATATCATTCATTTCTATAAACACATAGGATTCAAAAGATTTTTAGTGGCATTTTATACAACACAAAGGAACTTCTTGATTGCCAATGTATATAGAGCTGTGATAAACTTCTCCATGTAAGATAAGGTGTTTGTATAGATTATTTTGAGCTTATTCTATTGTCATAAATGCGAAAGATTTCTACTATAAAGGATCTGCACTAAGGCATTCCACCTTTACCCATTCTCTAATTATGCAATACCGGGGCAATATGCATTAGCAAAAAATGGTAAAAATTTAACTTATACGCCTATAGTCTTATTCTACGAAAAATTCTTCTACAAATTTATACAAAGTGTAAAACTATTTAAAAAGCTACGACATTCTTCATCTGTTTTAAATAAATGTTTTTAAATAAATATTTGAATGTTGAGTGAACATGGAGTATTAGCTGCACACATCATAATATATTTAATTCATTATTATCGTAAAACACAATTCACAGGCAGATTAGTAATATTTGTACTACATTTAATGGAGAACTTTCTGTTTTACTAATTCTGATAGATGCAGAATCATTCCTCTAGCTATGTCTGACATACTCTGAAATCACTTAAATACCAAAACTGACGTACCCGTACTTTATTATCAACCAGCATTAAATATGTTAAGATCACTCATCCAAATATCCGAACTTTATCTCCTAATATTTCACTCATCAGCGAGTTTTCCCCAGCCATATAATAATTCCTATGAGTTAGCGACTGCTAGCTGAAGCAGATACAGTTTACTGAGGTTTCTTAAACTTTGACATTAAAAATCAAATATGTGACATTAGTCTTGCAAGGTTTTAATTTTTTTTTTCTTTTGTGGAAACTTTCAAGATAAGCAACAGATAGTATTCATTAGTTGATATATTCTGATTAAAACTTACGTTTATTGCTCCTATTAGATTCATTGATGTGAATGATTTAATGCATTGCCTCTGGATAGAAGATTATGAGTTTGACCGTCATTTTCTTTTTATCACAATTATTATGCCATTTTGCTTTATTAATTCTA
This sequence comes from Cheiracanthium punctorium, assembly GCA_038373885.1. Classification (NCBI taxonomy): domain Eukaryota; kingdom Metazoa; phylum Arthropoda; class Arachnida; order Araneae; family Cheiracanthiidae; genus Cheiracanthium; species Cheiracanthium punctorium. Next base: position 79,801 of record JAWZYV010017823.1, on the reverse strand, counting down.
TATTCAGCAGAGTAGATGAAAAAAGTACTGCAATATTTAATTGCAAGTGTTTAAAAAGTTTGTAGAATATGCACTTTAATGTATTAGTCTTGCGTAGTCGGAATTTTTCTCAGGTGGCATGCTTACAGTGCAACAACTTAGAAATAGAATGCTGTGTTATATCTCTCTCTCTATATATCGTATCTCTAACGATTTCTTCACGTTTTTCTTCTTATTATATGTTTTAAAACAATTCCAAATGATCTACCCAACGCTGATTTTTGAAACGTTCACTAACATTGCATACAGCCATCGAATGGGCAACTCATAAACCGGACAACTAATTGCTAGCAGGCAACTGAGAGAAAATAATTCTGTTTTCAGAAATAACGTTTGTAAATCATAACAACAAATTCCCAACTCTTAATTATTGGAAAGCTAATTATTTTGTGCTAGGGGGATGAAAAATCCGTAAAAAACATTATTCTTTGTGATTTTTCATGTATGCAATGAATCAATAGCAGATTCCTACATTTATAACAGATTAGATCACGCCTAGTCAGAATTATACAACGTAGACTATATATATATATTATATGTAGACATATTTTATAACTGTAGTTCAAACTTTTCTTTCATCTAATGACTGGCCAACTGCCGACTATAAGCTTGACCGCTTAGAGGGCCGGAGATGTAAATCATTTCACTTTGAGGACTTTTAACACTTTAACGCGCAGTGTTCCCGCTCTGGGAGCACCGAACTCTGACATTTTGACTGTTGCCAGTCACAAAGAATAGATTGGATTTCTATAAAAATAGTTGCGGGTGACATAGCTCCACGAGAATCCTTTACTTTTTAGCACGTCATTTCCCGTAAAAAAATGGTCACGATTGTTTTTAACAGCACTGACATCTGCTGAAAAATGGAAGAATGCGAGAACGGCTGGATAGATTGTCCAATGCTGAAAAAAGGGCAGCCATTGCCATCGCTCAACTTAACTACCAGCAAGATGGCGGACGATCGAAACGTTCATCGCGTGCCACAGATCTAGAGATCCGTTTTTGATGACAACTGGCTGTGCCGCACAGCCAGCTGCGTCAAAAAAGGGTCTCTAGATCTGTGGCACGCGATGAACGTTTCGATCGTCTGCCATTTTGCTGGTAGTTAAGTCGAGCGATGGCATCTGCGGCCATTTTTCAGCGTTGGGAAAGGGTTGCGCCTCAAAAGGTTAATATGCATGCCAACATTGGTCTTTATGAGTGGTCTCGATTTTTAACCAACGAGATACGTGGGCAGAAACCTACCACTTAGATTGGCATCCTCGGATATATTGTTTGGACATGGGCAGTATTAGATTTTACGTGCACTAGTTATCACTAGCTAATAATTAAAACATAATATACCTAAAATAAATTGAGTTAAAAACATTATTATATAGAATGTGCAAGATTTGAGATATTTTTTATTTTACTCCCTTTATAAATCTGAATAACATGCTTTCGAACTGTAGTTAATAATAAATAATTGTTTTTATTCATTTTATTCTTTTAATATATTTATGTCTATTAAACGCAAAAATTACTTGCAAAATATATTTTTCTCTAAAAATTATGGTAACAATATTATTTAGTTATGAAAAATTGTTTCCCACTGAATTATTTGTCGGGGACAACTTTAAGATGCCCTTAATTAATTTGTTGAGCTTAAGACAACAGTGTAGAATGTAAATAATAAATCATAGCAAAAGTATTAATTTTGTAACGGATGACGGCTTGTCAAGATTAGGATTTTTATTTAAAAAATAAAATACGTCATGTGTATTGAACTCCTTCCATTTTTTGTGTTATATACTGTCTGCCAATAAGTATTTGGACACCTGTGATAGAAAAGAAAAACTAACTTTATTCAAAATCAATAGTTGGTAGAGCCTCCACGAGAGGCAATTACAGCGTGAACCCTCCGGGGCATACTTTCCACAAGTCTTTGTATTACAGCTAGTGGTATTGTCTTCCACTCGGCTTGGAGTAGACATAGAAGTTCCTTCACCGATTTTGGACAGGTAGTGCACCCCTTAATTCGGCTATCCAACTCGTCCCAGAGGTTCTCGATAAGATTCAGGTCTGGGCTCTGGGCAGGCCAGTCCATTCGATGAACTCCATTGGCACCATACCAAGCCTTGGTTAACCTCGAAACATGACAACTGGCATTGTCGTCCTGAAAGTAACAGGGGTCCAACCCGTAAAACTGCCACAACGTAGGAAGCACATTGTCATCCAAAATAGTGCAGTAGGGATCGGCGTTGAGCTTGCCATGAATGGGGACCAAGGATCCCTGTCCATACCAGGAGAAACACCCCCAGACCATTTCCAGACCATTTCCACCTCCGCCGAACTTGACTGTTGGCACAATGCACTCTGGCAGGAGACGTTCTCCAGGCAGACGTCAGACCCAGACCCTGCCATCCGAACGGTAAAGGGTGAACCTTGCTTCGTCGTTCCAAAGAACCCGTTTCCACTGATCTACGGTCCAATTTTGATGTGCTTTGCACCACATTAACCGAGCAGCACGGTTGGACTTTGCGTTCAAAGGCTTATGGGCAGCAGCACGACCTTGAAAACCAAGCAGATGTACGTTCTTACGGATGGTATTCATTGAAACAATACTCCCGGATGCCTGTTGAAACTCCTCGCGGATGAGGGCCATCGGTTGGGTGCGGTTCTTCCGAATTTCTCTGGACAGCACTCGTCGGTTTCTATCTCCCAGTTTCGTTGGTCTGCCGACTCGGGGCACATTCCGACAATCACCGCTCACCTTCCACTTCTTAATCATATAGGCCACTGTCGATTCTGGGTACTTTAGATCGCTAGATATGTCCCTCAAGGATCGGCCACATTTGTGATACCCGATAATTATACCTTTCTCGAAATCAGATAGCTCTGGACTGCGCGGCATCTTGCATGCGACTAATGTCGATGCTGTTTCCTGCATGATATATACCGGCGGAGGCCGTGACGTACCTCAGGACCGCAGATATCGTCATTTGCTTAGGTGTCCAAATGCTTATTGGTAGACATTGTACTTAAGTATACGAAATATGTCATGAGATAAGCATTTTATAATACATTTTAAAACTTATTTTTCTAAGATTAATATCAATATTGAATTATATTATAACGCTATCTTTTTAGGATTTTATAATCATTTTGTCAGGTAGTAATTACAAAAACTCTGCAAAAACACATTATTTTTCCTATCTTAATTAAAAAAATGAATAGTTTTTGTTAAAAACATTTTCTATAAGATTTAACAATGCATGTACAATACAATGCATAGTACAATATGATTTAACAATAACATTGTAAACACAAGAAATTTGAAGAAGCGAGTTCTCCTTTCCATATAATCTACCAGTAAATGTAAAGGGGCTGACTTAATTCATCCGGGCATAATGGTGCACTCGAGGAACAAAAAAACTCTCTTATTGAAACATTAGTCAATACAGAAATTCGCTTAGGCAACAAAATTCATATATTCTTTATTTTTCAAATTAGCTTTTGTATTTCAGTAGTGAAAGTCTGCCGTAAATCTGTCTGTATAAATTCCAATGTCTAAGTTCACTTAGTATTTACGCTCTTTCCCAAAATAGGTGGCGTTTCTTTTTAAATGAAAAATGTGGTCACAGAAGAAAAAATAATAATGCTTGAAATGTGATCTAAAATTTAATCTGTGTGATAATGTTCTACTTTTTACTCTTCTTTTTTAACACCATATTTGAACTATTTTGTTCATTCCTGTATTTTCTATCGACGTAATTTGTGGATTTGTGTCGACACATTTTAGTTGCATTTTAAACAACGTAATAGTGCATTCGATTCAGCTCAAATTCGGTATATCTATTATAGACCACCGTAAAATGACCGATATTGAAGTGTGTAGGACTGACATTTTTTTTACAGGTTTGCAAATTCATTTCTTAACACTACAGCGCATGGAGAGAAATTATTAAAAGTACGCTGGCTCCTAAACGGTACATTTGATTGAGCTCAAATTTTGTAAGCTAGTATCGTACAACCGTTATTGATTTTGGTATGTATAAGGATCATAGTTTTCTTTACAGGGCTACCAAGAGTATTTCTTATACATTGCGGTCTATGGAGAGGAATAAAAAGTGCTAGATAACGTGGGGGGAGGGCTAAAATGTTGAAAGTCGTCATAGTTTGCAACTTTTGATGATTCATCGCCAGGGACCCAAAAATATGTCCTCAGAACTGAAATAAGCTCGGCGAAATCTTCCAAATTTAACTAGAAACTGTCAAACGCGATAGTTTATTATAATGGTGAAGTATACTTAGATTATGCTTGGCGAAGATCGTAAAGTAGTTCTATTGGGCGATTTAACAAATATAACTTTTTGTCGTACAATTTTTCTACATAAAGATTGCTCAATATTCTACAAGGAATTATTGAAATATACCAATCAAATGAAAAGAGTGACACAGCCCAATGAAACGAAAACTTTTCGCTGTGGAATACGGAATATTTAGCAACAAACATAGTTATACTCAATTGGAATCATGACGCTAAGAAGGAATGAAATCGTTAAGCAAAATCCATATCAAGATTTCCTAAATATCTTATTTATTCTCCGGTAGTTGTATCATTATAAATAAACTATAATGTACACTGCCATTTGTCCAAGGTCAATCGTATCTGCAATATACAGTTTTGCACTGTAAATGAATTTCTCTTTCTTAAGACTTACTTACAAACATACAATATTCATTGTTAAAATAGCTTTAATCCAATGAACAATGTAGAGTGAGCAAATGGAATTTCACAGAAAAACTATCTGATAAAAGTGATCATATGGAAACATTTTGCAAAACTTTAACAAAAATGTTGGAGTACTAATACTTTTAAAAGAGTGAAATATTTCTTTACATTACAATTCATATAAACATTTTCAAGTCTGCTTTACTATAAAAACACTGCTTGCAGTTATGAAATTTAGGACACTCGTGTCTCGGCAGATATTTGGTTCATTTTTCGTTTGTGCTGAAATATTTTACGATCTGTCATCCAATTATTCCGATCGTATTTCAAAAGATTTTCTAGATCCCAGTGCCTTCGTATGAGATCAGACAAGATCTTTCACTTCCGTACATTTTAGGAATTCCCTTTTCATCAGGAGATGATATTTGCTGTGATTGAATTTGTTAGCAAGTTCGGATAGTTGTTCCTGGGGTAAGGTATAATGAGTCCTATAGATGGAATAAGTAAGGACTGAGGAGGATATGGGAATTCCTTCGGAATATTTTGTTTATTGTTAAATTTCTTTGATCCCTGCCATTTGAATTCAAGTACGCTGGAAAAAATTCTTCCTGGCACAGATCTACAGTTTCGTAAACAGGAAAGATAAATCATGACAAACGCATCGATTTTAAAAAAATCCAAACAATTTTCTCTTTATAATTTACGTAACTGCATTACGAAAATTTAAAAAAACAAATCCACTAAGGTACTTCATTCAATCACAGCCATAAGAGCGTAATCTTTTGTTATATAGTCCCCGTTTCATCTGCTAATCTGAGCTTTAGATAAGGTTAAACATAACAATACATGTGAGAAATAGCTAAAGTTTGCATCTTGTTCCATGTATACAGTGTTGAGATAATTAAATTCTGATTCATTATCAGAAGTGCTTGGTAACATTGCGTTAAATTCGTAGGATAACCCTAAGCAAAATCCAATTTGTTGACTTAATTTTGAATTCAAATTTTTGTGATATGCTGTTAAAAATCGCAAAATTTGCTGATCGTTTGGTGAGATTTTGGGCATGACCTCAAAAAATTTGTATCACCATTAATGTGATTTTGCGAGACCCTGTAAAAGAACTACAAATGTCATTTTCATTCTTTTAAAGTGCATACGGCACGAATATGATGTACACATTCCAAGCAGTATTTAAAAAATTAAGTATAGTTAGATTATGCCTAACGGATATTGTAAAACAGTTTTTTAGACAATTAAATCTATAACCAAAATATGTTTAATATTTATTTACTCATTTTCTATTTGTATTTGTTGATTTAACAATATCCATTTCGTACGAAAAGCGAGTGCTAGGTTTAAGTATAAACATCATTTTACTTGTGGCAGATCGTATTTGATTCTAAGTAAATATTCGATCTCAGAATAAAAGTGCATATTGCATGAAGGTAGGTCATATACTAATAATAATTATCATTATTATTATTATAACAGTACTGAGATTTAACACATGTTAATGCGGGCAGCAATGTTCCATATGCCTCAGCTGTAAATTGTTTTCTTTTTGAATAAGTTTTTTATTTCACCAAAACATGAATTCATTTTTAAAAATATTTTGTTAGTATGTTAAGTAAACGTGTATTCTAGCATAAGCCTCAAAGACTGGATTATATAATATTTTAACCCGAGAAAATATCATGTTAACGGTGTATTCGTGTTTAACTCCTGCTCATCTCTAGAATACATCCATGAACGATATTGCTCGGACTTCAAAGATAATAATAACAATAATAGTAATAATAGTAATACTGATCAAATGGTTGCTGGTGCTCTTGAGCTGGGCCCTCGTTTAAGTGTATATCATTGAAAAATTATGAAATTCAAAAGGGCCATTTCGCATCTCGAGCAGATGACCATACTTTAATCCTTCAAAGTATAAATGGATATTCACAAAGATCTAAAGATATTGCTTACGTCTTTGTATAAACGAATTAAACTCTTTTGTAAAATTGCTTTTTAAGAAAAATATCATACAATTTATATAAAAAAAATATTTCTCTCTCTCTCTCTCTTTCTCTCTCTCTCTCTCTCTCTCTCTCTTTCTCTCTCTCTCACTCGCTCTTTTTTTCTCTCTTTGTCACCCCGCTGTCTCTCTCTCTATCTATCTATGTATCTATCTATAGTATTTTTATAGCAAGATTTTTATGTCCAACTCTTTGTTTGATAGAAATATGTGTAGAGTATTCTGGTTCCTTACCCCCATAGGTTAGAATTTTTGATAAAATTCTGTCTAATCTAGCACTTATGTTAAAAAACTCACATAAATGCCAAATTTCGTATTAGTGGATACAGTGGGTGAATTACTGACTTAAAAAACGACATTATTACCCAGTCATCCTAATACAACATGAATAATGTCAGATTATTTCACTTACTTTCTTTTATATATTCACTTAACAGAAACAAGGAAGTATTTTATTTTTCGGGAACATAAATTTACATTATACTTAACTAAAGTTTTTGCGCCTTTATAGCTGAAAACTAAATATCTTCTTTATTCACACTCTCTTCGAATTTCCAATATTACTTGTTTTCTTATACGCTCTTTTCTTTGCATTTCCATTATTACTTGTTGCCCTGGCAACTTTAAGCTTCTTACCTTCTTTTGTTGCGCATAAAGAGACACTCCTCTGCTAAACCTTAGTCGAAACACTTTCACAAACTTGACAGAAAAAGGGAAAAAAAATCATGATTTTTTTTTGTAAGTATGTGTACTAAAAAGAGAAAAAATCCTTTAAAATAAAAAGTTGGATAAAAAAAAATTGTTAGCCTTTAATTTTATGATACGCTTGTTTCAATTAACTACTTTCCTTTGCATTTTACTTTGAACGTCATGAATTTTTTGGAGCACGTTTTAAACAGATAATTTCATGAAATTATTCGAAAATTTGTAAATTGCGAATTAGAAATTCAGAATACCAAACATTGTTTAGATTTTTTTTTCGTAACTTGTTAGAACTATTCTATTTTAATAAACACCATTCCCTACGTTTTTACCTACAGCTTTTTGAAACATTATTGCTTTTGGGATTACGATTTTATTCCTTAAATATTAATCATAGTCATACACAATAAATGACAAAGTTGAAAAAAAAATGATACAGAATTTTATGGTATCGATAGAAATTTTCCGGATATAAATTTAAATAAACAAAAATTTAATTTTTGTACGTTCCTTGTACAAAAACTCTCTATTAGTAAAATGTGCCCCATTCATTAATTATATGATGTACAAAGTTTCAACTTTTGATTTTTTTACGTAAAAGTTTAAAAGAAGAACAACAACGATCTTAAATCAGTAAAGGCTTAATGCTTAACAAAGGATAAATATGATTAAAGAAAGAAAAAAAAGAAGATCAATAGTAATATTAATAACAGCTAAAATGAAAAATAAATAATTAATTAACAGTTAAAAGCACAAAATAGAAAAATAGGCTACTTAAAAAAAATAACAAATAAAAGTTCTTTCGCGCTAGATGAAGAAACAGGTAGATAAAAGTGGAAACAAAACTTCAATTTAAACAATTTAGGCTGGCAGATCAGCCACCCAAGTTGTGTAGTGGATAAAGAAACCTTTTACCACACAGCGGGCATGGGTTCGATTCCCGGGATTCGCTTGAGTGTCATTTCGTCCATCAGGGGAGGCAATGCTGGTCCACTTATTAGGTGCCTCCATTATAAAGTGACCAGTTTTCCGGGCCTTAATAATAGCCGAATGACTGATGGTCAAGTGCCCGCCCTTATGGGAACAAAAATATTATGTACTTTAACAATGTGTGCGATTTTAAGTACCATTAGAACATTTATTACATCGTAAATTAAAAAGTAGCATTTTATTTCGCTCTGTCTAAACAGCTTCGACGAGAATTTTTTTATGAATAATCTTAATAAAAATCGGAAATCAAATTCAAATATAAATGATTTCGAAATACTATATATTTATCTACATAAATTTCAACAAAAACTAGAATCTTCTCAAAGCTAATGTATATTACACACATATATATACACAAATACATATATATATATAGCAATTATATGATTGCCTTAATTGCTTAATTATATAGAATTTCTATATCATTGATTGCAGCACTAAGAAAATATGGATCTTCCGAAATCTTTACTGCTAAAAAAAAATCTTCCAGAATGGTCTAACTTATTTAAAGTGTTTCACAAAATTTCATCTTAGTCACGAAAGATGAAACGAATATTTTATGATAAAAATGATTTTTCAAAAATATGAAGCTGTTTCAACTCACGTAGTATACTAGGGGGGGGGGGAGTGAAAGTTCAATCCATATCTCATATAAATACTGTACTATCATCTGATTAAAGAGATGTTAATACGAACGATATTTGCAAAAACAATTTTAATGAAACCGACTTTTAAGAAAACATAATCCTCCATAAATATTAGGTGCCTCCATAATAAAGAGACCAGTACTTCGGGCCCTAGTAGTGACGAATGACTAGTGGTCAAGTGCCGCCCCGCCCCTTAAAAAAAAAAAAAAAAAAAAAAAAAGGTTTGCCCATAGTAGTATAAGTGCGAACAATTAAAAAAATCGTAAACCACCAAGGTCGGTTGTTTGTGTCAAAGAAATCTCTGTTCAAACCGTGAAGGCCAGATTTTAATTTTAGCAAGCAATAATCTCCTTAGCCAAAATTGTAGTTCTAAGGGGTGGCGAAGATCACGAAGTCATCACACTTTTCTTCTTGCTAATAAGCTCATTCAGTAAGGAGTCGAACAAAAATGCTGGTGATTTCAGTCATATTATGTAAGAAAGAAGTGCTTATAATTAACTTTTCTTGCTCGTAAACCTGGATATTCCTCTTTTCTTTGAATCTCTGTAGTTTAATGTTAATTTCAACTGAATCAAACGTGTCTATTTTTTAAGTCTATGATTCACATTTTTACATCAATAATCCTCCAAGCTTATTTATTATATTTCTTTCTGCTTATTGACAATTCATCCCGAGATATTTTAAGGTATCTGCCTACGTGCGGAGCACTTTTTTTTAAATTTTGAAGGGTTTCATGCATTTTTATTTGAAAAAGTCATAAAACATGACAGAAACAACAATTCATTTTACAAAAGTTTCATAACTTTTTCAAAAAATTACATTTTTGAAGAAAAATTTAGCAAATTTTCATACTTATGCCGAGTGTTGTACACTACATTCTTCTCAATATTTAGTAACTTCCTTCGCACAGTGTACTCCTATGACACTTTTCTGTGTTTTCTACCAATTCTTTTACAGTATTTTAAAAATTCACTGACATATGGCCAATTATGTACGAAAACGTTGAAATTTTTGAGAAAAAAAATCGTTTTCTTTATTCTCTTAAAGTACCTGTATATTTATTAATTCCATATATATAACTTAATATTTGCTAGAAGGCACACTTTAATATCAATAGACGATTTGTGTAAAATTTCATTAAGATACCTTTAAAACTTTTAGAGTAGTTACTGTTATCGTGACACAAAGAAAAAACGCAGTTTTCCAGTAAAAGCATTTAAAGATTTTATTTTAGCATCGATGTTCAATTTGAAGAAACATTCAAACAGCTGTACCTTCCATTCTATTCATCGTAGAAATAAAAGTGAAACAGTTTTGGAAACTTAATATGCTTTTTTAGATAAAACAAAAACCGATATTTTACGCAAAAATGGTTTTTTAGACCTTAGACCTACTTTAACTAAATTAGTACTTATTATGTAGAGGGAAAGATAAAACTTCAATCAAGACCACTTGTGCAGAAAAAATCTCGAAATTATTCTCTATAAAACTAATTTTTAAAGATCTGCATAAATTTTTAAAAAGGGCTCCTTTTTTTCTTTTTCACATTTTTTTTTTCTTTTGTAAAATAGCACCAAATCGGGTAGTCTTGCCACTATTTTACAAAATGCCTACTAAATTTTTCGCTATGCCTACTAAATTTGGAATATGGTTTCACTAGGATAGGACCTGACACAACGTAAAGCTTTTTTTTTATTCCTCTTAAAAAATGTTTTGCTTTATGTTTTATGCAATTTTTTCGCATTTATCTCCTACATTTGGCGAAAGTCTCCAAGCCCACATGTTATCTATTAGGAGTTTTAAAAATCCAAAACTCGCTGTCTACTTAACAACTTCACATTCCAAAAAATGTAAGCTTTGATTATCAGCAGCGTAGAACAGTAATTACATATTAAATTAAACCTTGAAAGAGCATATTCCTCATTGAATTTGACAACCTCTGACTCACCGCACTTCAGGTATTAAGTGATTTGCAGTTGGTTCGGAAATGCTTAAGTACCAATTCCCTTCCAACACTCGCCAGACTTAATAACTTTTAGTGAAACATCACGAAATTTGGCGTCAAAAATATATGCCGCAAATTGATACCAGCTGGGTAATTATTACATTTGGAGATAAATCGCCAAACGCTGTTTTGGAAATGACAAAGATTCTTAACACGAGCTTCAATTAACAAATGTACATGCGACAAAATGAAAACTTTTATTATTTAACATTAATTTCAGACTAAATTAAATTTTACAAGATTTTTTTTTCCAGAGTTTCCAGCTGCTGCTCCTTTTATCCGTTTAGGCAAATTTTAGGAACTGCTGGCCTTATAAACCAGCAAATAATTATACAGGGTGCGGCGAAAGGTATGTCCGCATTTTGGGGAGAAATAAACAAATACATCTATTAAACTTAAAGCCTTTTTTTATTACTTATGGTACTTCAAACAGTTTCTTTACATTAACATTTAAAAACGATATTCGCAAAATGGCGGCCTGCGGCAGCAGTGCACTAGTGTAGCCGATTTTGGAAGTTTAGTAAGGCGTTAAGCATAGGTCTTCCAACTGAGAGAAGTCTTACTGTGGATCCGGTTTCTTCCAACGCAGAAACCCAACGTTTTATTGTTTTTCCGTCAGAAAACGAAGCTTGGAGAGGAATATGGAATTGCAAGTGCATTGCACTCTGCATCGCTATGACTGCCCAACACCATACTCACGCCATCTGGTGAGTAACGGATTTTTCAAACTCGGGCATACCTTTCGCCGCACCCTGTTCCTTGTGCCACACCTTTTCTTGCTATAATTTTTTGGAAATTTTTCATGAGTTCCATAAGAAAACAATACGTACTGAGTGTCCGCTAAGTTCGCAGCCGCCCCAGAAATTTCTAAATGGTAAGAGCTAGAGGTTCCAAAAAGGGTAGTCTCCTAAAAGGGTAGTAGCTCATAAAAGGGTAGTCTAGGTACAGTAAAGTTGCTATGCGCTATCCAAGGAAACCGCTTTCAGTGGCACCTGGCGGGTAAACTTGGAGTTGGTGTTCTTAGCACAAAAACGATACAAGATGCGGGGAAAATGTCAATCACAAAGTTGTTCAGCATTGCCAATTTATTAAGAAAAGACGTCTCGAGCACATCAATCTAAAATATTGAAGGCGTAAAACTCAAGGAGTTAAAACGTATTACTAATAATTTTGCCAGCGTGTCACCAGCCATACTGTAAAACAGGTATGGGCATCCTTTGGAAAGTTGCAGTCCAAACTTTCGGATTCTAACGAATTCGTGGGCCCATATAATTTGGATTTACATGGGATTTTGAATAGTTTATATGGGTTTTTGATATATTCCGCGTGTCGCATCAAAAGCCAGGGAAGGCCACATAGGGCGGGCGGAAGGTTGTCCGTATGTACTGTACAACTTCGAGCAGGAATTGGAGACCAGCCTCCAGATGTGCATTGTTGCTGAGAGCAAACACTTTCAATATGAAGGATAAATGGATTTAATGTCAGGTTAAATGCAGTTTCGGAAAATTTGCCCTAATATTTGTCCAAAAAAAATGAATTTTATGCCTTTCTTTCGCAGCATTGATGTGCTAATTAATTGGCATCATGTGAAAATTGAGATGTTTTTTATTACTAAATCGATGATGCCTGGCAACTTTGACCTATTTCCCGTATCTCTGATCCTTTTTGAAATAAAAACGCTAACTCCGAATTCAGCTATCAGGTGACGCTGTAAACGGTTTCCTTACACAGCACATAGCAACTTCACTATACCTAGACCTTACTTTTATATGACTATAGCTCTTGAAGTTCAGAAATTATTAGGGTAACAACGGACTTTAGCAAACACGCAGCATTGTGTGTATGTGTGTGTGTATTTATTTACATAGATAAGAAATATTTCTGCATTCACCTTTCATATTTGGGAAAAATGTCTCTAAGATTATCCAATGCAAATTTTAGAGAATCATGACTCTCGCTCTAATTAGCTTCAAATAATGCAGTCTTCGATTAATTAACGAACAGAACACTAATTTTGAAATAAATTAGATCTCGAAAATCAGATAGCCCCCTATCAAAAATAAAAGATCAAAAGCCAACGTAAGAGCATTACAATACTTCAGTTATTTAGCTTTTTAAAATTCAGAAAACTTGAATTTCCGAATGCCTCATAAAAGTTCTTGTGCTTTTTGACTGTTTTTTAAGAGGATAGCTAACATTTTCTTGAATAGAATGCGTACTCAGATAATAATACATATATCATGAGTCTTTTACAAACCCAATTAATTAGGATAATTTTAATGTTTTTTTTATATATTTGCAAACCTATCAAGTAACTTATTTGCATTATTTATTGTTATATCTGACATAAATGTATGATGAGTATGTAGAGTAAATTAAAATATCCTCGAACAATCCAAGGAATAAAAAAATAGTAAGATTTTAGTCTCTTTGAAATGTAACTAATTAATTAAGAGAAAACTTTTATAACGACATTTTCATCAGGTATTTCGTTCTCACGTCACTAGACATACCAAACTTCATTTTATATCTTCAGTGCTTACATTTTAATAAAACCAAATTTTACAATGAAACAGTCCTCAGCCTTTCAGTAGAAGACATTGCGTTCAATTCAAGACATGCATGATTTGTGATAAACTAAGCTATCTTTGACCGATGGGTATTTTTTCATCTTCTGTAAAAGCTTATTGTCTTCAAATTGTGATGTAATGGGGAAGAAAGCATAAATTACTGTTAATTAATCTATCATTCACAAAGAGGTAATATGTTTTATTTTCAAACTGAACAAAGTAAAAGAATTTCTGCTTGCAGAAACTGCTAATTTGTATTTCTAGCTTAGCAATTTTTCTACACACACGATTTCAAATTCATACATAAAATTCTGTTTTTAATAAATAATACTCTATATATAAAGCTTGCTAATTAATTTTAAGAACACAGTTTTTATTTCGTCAAAGGGACTATTGCTATACAGTTTCGAAGGAATATTGGTACCAGTGCATTTATAATCTTCAAACACTTTTAAACCTTAGTGTATTGAAAAAAACTTATCTTTTCTTAGTTTGCCCTTTTATGTTTAACAATCGATTTTCTCGAGAGAGAAGAACTTCTTGATTTTCAATACTTTGAAGTTCTTTTTCGAACTTACCTAAAACTTATGTTTATAGTTTTTTGTTGGTTGTGTAAATAAATTCTTTATTGAAAAACATTGAAATATATTACTTTTTTTGGTATTATCTACGTAATGATTTCTTTAAACTTTTCGAGGTAATAATTACGAAATCAAAGATGGGTGATTTTAGGGGTCAGGTACCTTTGAGCAATGAAAATATCGACGAAAAAAGACTATGTCTTTATTTGTAATAGCTCCAAAAGTAATGATTTGTAAAACTTGCAATTTTTACCAGTTATTTAGAAAGCTTTTATTAATCTTTTACAGCTCTTGGAATAGTTCTACATGCTAAATTAAAGTTTTTATACTTAAAGGTATTAGAGCTCAGTTTTTGCCTCTTTATAGTCTTGCGCGCAGCATTTCATAAAATATATGCATCACATTATCTTAAAAATTGTTATAGACATAGAAAAAAAGCTTATTATTAAAATGACGAAAAACAATTTTGCTGGGACTCTTCTTTCTTTTCAAAAAAAGAATAATTGTAATTTTTATAACTATCATTCGCATAATTATGCAAATAAATGCAAGAATTATAACGTTACATACATCACAACAAAATTCTTTTTCGTCATTTTAATTTAAAGATATTTTTCTTTATGTATTGAAATTTTTAAGTTACTGTGATATATATAGTTTATGAAATGCTGCGCGCAAGACTATTAAGAAGCAAAAAATGTGCTCGAATACTTTTAATTATAAAAAATTCAATTTAATAGGTAGAACTATTCCAAGAGTTGTAAAAGGTTCATAAAAGCTTTCTAAATAACTGGTAAAAATTACAAGTTTACAGAATTGTTACTTGTAGAGCTATTGCAAACGAAGTTATGGTCAATTTTCGTGGAGATTTTCAACGCTCAAAGGTACCTGACCCCTTACTAGATCTATGTAGAATTCGAATTGCAGTTTTTACGTGTGAGTGTGTATCTGTGTATCTTTATAAAAGAACTTTCCATTTGGAAAACAATTGAAATATAGCGCAATAGAAAAAAGAACACTTTTTATATCTGTTAAGATCTTGTGAAGTTCTTTTTTTTGGGGGGGAGGGGATTTGTATAATCTGAGAGCCTCATTGGTATCGCATGGAGTTAGACATAGAAAAGCATAAATGTATTAAGCAATCTTGTGTAGTGGAGAAAATCGCATAAGAACAGTTTCAAAAGGTCTAGAAGATATTTATGATCTTTTACTGATAACTGCTTCATCCTAAACAAGAACATAGTGCTCAATACTTTCAAACTTGACAATTGGTAAATTTTCGTAGATGTGAAATGCCTTACCAATGACATCAGTTTTCTGCTGCTTTCCCATTGAAATATTCAAACAAATGCCTTAATAACAATTCATTTTAGCTCAAAAGATAGACTGACTATTATAAGGAATCAAATAGATGCAGTTCTAACCTCAGTAGGATTCCATTCCTGCAACCGAGCAATCGGTGTTCATTACAGTTACGTCAGATCCACTCCATCCAATTCATGAATATTCATTTTTTTTCCTCAGATAATTGTAAAATAATTCTTGAACTACTGTTTGAGAACTTTCCTGACTGAAGAGACACATGACATAACATGTTTTTTGACAAGGCACTTCGCGACTTCGAATTTATCAATTGTGTAGTTTTTTACCTCCAAATATCAATTTTCCTGCAACAGATTTTTTTGATTAAACTGGACTCACCCTAAAAGTCGATTTGACGTACGCGAATTAGATAATACGCGATTTTTCCACGAGTGTGTATCTTGCAAAAACGAATTCTTTCCCCAAACAAAAGATTTTTCGCTACCAGAAAGAAGCGCCAAAATTCATGTATTCCTTACTTTATGTGGAAAATGGTAATACATAGTTAGAAAATGGTTTAAAACTGTTTGAGGAGTGTCTATAAGTGTCTAAAAAACTGTGTATGTGTTTCAAAATGTATAATATATACCCTATACCACAACGAGAGATTTTGACTTAGACCAAAAGCTTGACTTTGACTTCGATCCAAGACCCCTTGCGTAAACAAGGGGTCTTGGAACGCATCCTCGCGCAAGTCTAGAGTCTACTGTAACTGAATTGAACTCTGATAAATCGTGAAGAAAGAGTTTATCATCGCATTCCTTAAATCGGGTATTGTTTAAGCAGAGTCATGTGTCAGACATGAGCCTGAGTCATTTAGGTTAAGTGCTTAAGTGATGTGACAGTTGTGTCTAATCATTGTTAATATGGTTTGATTCCTCCAAAAATTTGTTCATAAATATTACGCCTGTGTGATGCAGATAATCACATATCTTATTTTTAATTATCAATTACTTAACTGTTAATTATTTCTAAATTTAATCTCTGTTCAAAATTTCTTCTTTGCACTTTCGATTTGGAATTCTTTTCCCTTCTCCTGTAAAGTTTTATTTCTGTACATACCGTATTTAAAAGCAATCTTCCGTTTTCATTTATTTTTCCTTTTTATTTCACTTTTGCATTGGTAAAGCCTAGCATTTCTGTTCTCATGATTTGTTTATGACCATATATGGTATCAAATCTATAAATAACATTGGCTTTCATTTTGGGTTACAATTTACCTGCTAGATTGTTTGTTTTATCCTGTTGGCGAGACTGAGATTCAAAAATAATTATATGGAAATGTTCTTAACGTCTACTGGCGTCAAGTTATTTTTGCATTTTGTTTGGCATGCCCTTGTGGCGTGTTTTGGTTCTGTACTAACCTCTTGGCTTGCGTTTCTCGTCATCATTCACGCCTTAGCAGTTGTCAAGTGAACCTGCGTTGTTCAGGGGTCTGCTCAGCCACCGTAGGACTTTATCATTTTAACGTGTGATATTGAAATAAAATATGATTGCCACTATAAAGTCTTATTCTTTCTTCACGGCCTGGGTTTCGCCTTCATAAAAAATATGGGATGTGAACCTGGGGAAAGCTTCCCCATAGCCTGAATTTACAGTTTATTCAGTCATTAGTTATTTGTAAAGTATTAGAACGAGGGCAGATGATCGATTTTCGCCACTGTTAGTAATATTTATATTATGTTAGAAACATCCGCCCTTCTGAACATGTTATCGTTTGAAGTAGAATTAAGCAGAATTTAATTGTGGAATTACGATACGGTAAATTATGCCGTTTAGTAGTCAGGAATAACAGACCACTGAAGAGAGATAAATTAATTGCAATTATTGGACGAAAAATTTCATCAGAAATTACAAGAAATCTTTGAATGCAACAACAGCTTAAAGACAGTTCGTCTCGAACTTCGAAATATTTGTTTTCATACCTGAGTTGCTGCTTTCAGAAGCAAATACTTTTCCTCGACACCAGGGTTTCAGAGTTGCTGCTTATAAACAACATTACAGCAACCAATGCCCGCGTTGCTTACAGATATGCAAAAATCAACAACAATGAAGTCTTGAACATAGGAATGGTGTCTTGTGTTCTAAAGCGACGAGTGAAGGTTTACTATCTGGCAAAGGCAATACAAAGGTTGAGTCTCGATGTAGAATTTGCGTAGCGAACTTTTTGAAACACTATATTGTGCCGAAGTGATTTTTCGAGGTAGAGGTATAAGGATTTGGGTGCTTTTTAAGGTTTGACCGGGAGTATTAGTTCTTGTGCAAAGAAATCTGAATATACAAACCTAGATCGACTTTTTGGTCAATTACGGGCTTCCGTTTTCTTAATATCAACAGTTCAGAAGAGATCCAGTCCTATTTCAAAATTATATTGCTCATTCTCATACTACACGGTCTGTGCAGATATGATTTGCTGACATAAATGTTCAGAAACTGGACTGGTCTGTTCAAAGCCCAGATTTGATTCCCGAAAAACACATTTGTGATGAATTAGACCTCAGCCTATGCATTTATATAATTTTTTTTTTAAATGTGTCAAGGCAAAGTGTATCCTTCGTATTTTCAGATGCATAAATTTAGAGGGTTTTTTATGTGTACTAAATAAAAAAAAATAGAGACTATAAACTATCAAAGATAGCGATCTTAAAAATGAATTATTAATTTCAAGATTTTTTAGTTTTTATGAGTATTTGTCTGATGAAAACCAAATTGAGAAATGTTAACTCCCAACATCAAATATTCCAGACACTGGCAGGATTGATAAGGAATATTTCTAAATAATAAGTAGACCCTCAGAAATTCAACCTGTTCAACCGCCAAATGCAAAGATGGTGGTTCGTACAGATCACCAGCTTAACCCTTTCGCGGGTGATGGTTAGACGTTCTAGCCACCTACTTATGGTGTACATGAGAAATTTCAGAAGCATTAGTCTATTTTCCTATGTCTATTTACCAGATAATAATGAAATTTGCAAAAAATGATATTAGGAGGTAAAGTGTCATGCATATTTATAAAAATGTTATAGATATTTTACAGAAAAATTTTCCATGCTTCATTAAATTGACATCAAAAATTTAACTATTACTCCAGGCATCTGCATAAACGAGAAAATACAATAAAAGTTCTTGCGCCAGAAATGGTTAAGTGTCGACTACTTATATGATTGTCCCGAATTCGACACGATTCATACTATGTAACTGTAACGGTAACAGGTAGCTAGGATTCTATTTTAAGCAATTTTTTGAAATAACTGACTTTGAATATGATTATAACAGCTATTCCCTTACTAATTATAGTATTGTACCAATGTGGATATTCCCATGGTAGCAACGTTTTCAAATTAACTAGTGGCAGTCAGGGCCCGATCATCACAATATTGGGCCCAGGGCAAACACAAATTTTGGGGCCTTTGCACCGGACCATAAATATTTTACGGGAAATTGCACGAAAACAGTATTATGCATCTAAGTTATTTTAGATACATATAGCTACTTAAATATACTGTTTGTTTAAATACTAAATATAAATACAGTGCACAACGGTTATAACGGACCTGGGATATAACGTACTATCGGTTATAACGTACCTAGAAGCTAGGTCCCAATTAAAGTCATGAATGACATATTTTTCGATACAAAATTTTTTAAAGAATATAAATTTTTTAACAAATGAAAATTTTTTATCAAACATAAATTTGTTGAAAAATACAACATTTTGGGGCCCTTGAAATTGGTGGGCACAAGGAAAATGCCCCGGTTGCCCTGCCGATAAACGGGCCCTGGTGACAGTTGTGTATTTGCATGAGCTCTTAAAACCGTTTCTCAGTGTTTTCGCTGAACAAACTCGTTCGCTCAAGGACAATAAATTAAGTATAGTTTGATTGAGCATATGTAAAATTGAGTAGTAGATATCAAGATTGCATGAAACACACACATCAGTTTCTTTTGTTCTCTACAGTTTCTATTTCTGAATTTGTTTACATTTTTATTAAATAAAATAAATATGTAAAAAAAGTTCTCTCAACTACTTCAAATGAATTGAAGTATTAGCTGTTTAGTTGCATAATTGTAATTTGTTCTAATCATAAATGAAATCAGATATCGAGAATTAAAGTATTGTCATTTCTTTAAAGTTTTCAATTAATCAAGTTTTAATTTAATTTCAGCAACTGTGGAATTACTTTCTCTTTTTAACATCTTCAAATAAATGTCGTAACATATTTGCTTGGAATGCCGTTGTTTCTTTCGAACGAAAAAGTGTCAGGAACAAAAGTTTGTCTAACTAATTTTAAATTGTTCTGAAAGTAAATCACAGTAAAATGTATGATTTGCATATAAAGCAGTTTCTCACGGAATTTTCTTTTACGTTTTCTGCCACTGAATAATATAAAATCAAGTTTGATTTAATGTTTAATTTTAATTCGTGAAAAATAAAAGTTATAAGATTTACGGAATGAAGTCTTCAACGACAATTAAAGTCAATAACAGCCATATTGCAGTCATAAAGTAATTTCAAATTGTTTTATTTGAAATCAAAATATACATTTTTAGTGCAAACTGAATTATCAGTCCTTAAATGTATGTTTAAAATTAAAATGTACTATATTTTAGACCATAAAAATATATTTTCAAAATTCTGAAAATTTCATTGTCTAATTTTAATTTTCATGAGAATAACTCAATTATTGAAGGTGTGTTTTGAACATATTGCCGAAAAAATAATATTTCCTTTCCAAATAAATAAATAAATAAAATTAATATCAGAACATTAAAATTTTGTTTATATGGAATTTTTTGGATTCTATTTTAATTTAGGACATTCAACACAATATGAGGTGGAAAGATTTTCGTCCGTATTTTATTTGTATTTTAATTATAAAAATCACCGGTAGAAAAAAAAAATGTGTCATCGGAGTGATGACGAAAAATACAAGAATTTAGAGTTTAGTTGTTTTTGTTTCTTAAGTTTTTTCCACGTTTACTCATACTAATAATCTTTTTTTTTTGTTTGTTTCGAATTTATAACAAAAGCAATATCTCACTACAACACAGGCAGCACAATTACGTTCTCTGAACCTTTATTAACGCACCAAAAACCTTCAGTATTGTTCTCCAAATGTCTATTAGCATCCAGAGAAGCCATGTGTGCAGCATGAGAATCTGCCCCCATAAGTAAATATTTATTATCTGTAAAATCATTCGTAAATAAAATATAAAAATAAAAAATTCAGTGATCATTTTTCTGTTTTTGAAATGTGCTAAAATCGTACTTGATTACTGTATACTCATCGCTTTCAAATACTATTATTTTATATTATTCTGGTGTTTGAAATACGTAACTAAACTTTTCTCTGATTGGAAAACTGTAAAAAGAAAAAAAAGGATAATTTATTATTTATAGTTTGATTACAGAGAACAAAAACTAATAATAACAAATTCTCAATTGGCATTTATAGAACACTTTCCAACGCAGTCTTACTTAATCATTCCCTACTGAAACATACACTAGTCATTGATGGCACCAGTCCTGATTCAATTGAACTGCACATTTCGCTAATACGTATAATGAGAATATAGAATTTTATCTATAAAATCTTCAAAATCACTCAATAAATCTAGGTAATAAGCATAAACTCTTACCTGATTCATGCAAAGGTGGGAGGTTCCGCACAGGCCTTGAAGTGAAAAATATCGACATCGAAAGGGTATACCACTTTAAATTTTAAAATATCGGTCTTTTATTAACAAAATTCTTTCTGGGCTATCTACAAACACGAACATCATTAATCTATACATATGAAAATATGGTTCTATTTACACTGCGCATCCGCATCTAACTTCGTGTTTACATTCGGCGAAAACTTTTTAACTACTGTGAACCAGGCAAAGAACCTAAAAGGACCCATCTAGCAATCACCGACATATACGTCAATACGCTGCCGGAGTCATCGTGGGATTCTTCCACAGAGAATATTTATTCATTGAACGATAGAATAACGGTACGTTTTTTCATATTTAACATAGAGGAAGCAAACTTTTAGCGGTTTTAAACTTTGTCCAGTTTCATCAAATGATCGAAAGAGAATTTGAATGTGAATTTTGCACTACCATCTTAGCATATTAGCAGCCGCAATAGTTGCAATCATTCCTTCATTACTCTCTCACCATCAAATACAAATAATTTTTATTTGGAATTCTTTAACATGTTTGATCTCATTAAGCAGCTATATGGCAGGGAAAAAAAGCATTATTTGTTGTATCTGTATTGTCTATAAACCTGGTCCTGAATTGTGTATAAACATTTAATGTAATATACATGAAAAACGCGTTTAATTAATTTATAATCTAAGAAGATTCTAAAAATTCACGGGGGCCTTCAGTGGTATGTCGAAATTGAACCAGCAACCTGTTACCATTGCAGAGACATAGCCGCTGGGTTTCCCGTGACCTTCTAGAGCAAGACCTGCTGGCTCATGAAATGTGTCATGCTTTTCAGGTGAGTTGAGCGAAAAATTCAAATTTGAGTTTTTAAAAAAATCTAAGATTTTGTTTGCCTTTCTTCATTTTATCTAACTTATTATAGTTAAAATTTATGTCTGGAAAAACAGTTAAAATTATATTTAAAAAATGAAGCTTCAATCATAATTTGTAGACAAATTTTAAGACACTGGAACTTTGTACTCTTTCATGCGCTTATACTAAGTTTAATCAATAACTTTACAAACTTCACAAAAAGGTGATGAACAACCAGAATCCTAATTTTTCTATAGAAATTATCATTTTCTCCCTAAATTAGCCTACGTGTCATGTCTCATCATGTACCAGAATCCTTTCTATGGAAAATTATGGCTTCAGGCTCGTCTCCGTGCCATTCCGGCTCCAAATCTGTGTACATTGGTCATTCTAGATTTCAAACGAAAAATATTATGTATAACTTTTATGAGACTCTTTTGTCATGTACTATTAATGGAGTGAAAGCTGAGTACTTAAGTTGTTATACATAATTGAGTAATAATTCATATTTCCACTACTTTGAAAACGTTATGGGGTCATTCCACGTCAGATCAAACAGTGCAGTTCACCACACCAACTCGGATTTTTCTCAAATTTTATATAGATGATTTATAGGCTAAGACATCAACAAATCTCAATTTTGAAGGTTCTACGATAATTAATTATCGAGAAATTAATTATGCAAATTTTTAAGTTTTCTGCAAGATGCGCCAACTTTTTTCTCAATTCCTTAAATAACTCCTTACCTGTAAAAGTTACTGAAGTGAAAATTTGTTTCTAGGTGTAACTTTTTACGCTGATTCCAGAAATGTTATCGAAATTTGCGTATCTTCTATAGTTTATGCATGAGCAGTACATTTGCTAAAAAACATCATGAATTTTTTTCGGCATGTCTGATCACAGACACATGTTTTAAATTTTTATATGTTGTTAAGATGGAATAATCCTACATCCCAAAATAATTCCATCTTGACTTTCTGCTCAGGAGCAGAGAAAAAAAATTGTATGTATGTACCTACATATGAGGATTTTCATACACAATATTTATACTGAAGATGAGAAAATTCAGAAGCGTTAGTCAATCTTCCTATGTCAATAAAAATTTATTTTAAATTGATATCTGAAAATTAACTACTACTCCTGGCATTTGCAAAAACTAGAAAATACATAAAAGTGCTTGTATCGGAAAACGTAAAACAAACAAACAGCAAAAAATGCATGTCACACACAGTGTTAAATTAAAAAAAATTCTAAAGTTAAAATTTTGAATTACTTTTAATTTAACCCTGTTGTTTTTGGCAATCATCCATCAGCCAATAAAGCTTTGGAATTCTGCATGATATTGAACTCAAAAGAAATAACAATGTTTAATAAAACATATATGGGTATATATATATATATATATATATATATATATATATATTAGGTCTACCGGAAAGTTCTATCCATTTTCCGTTTGCAATATTTTGCCTAGCCAAAACTACTGAAGCTAATAACACGAAATTTAGCACGAGTGGGATTTTATAGCGTAGGTGCTAGATTAGAGAGTATTTTCAAAAATTCGTAATTTCTAGAGTATAAAGGCCCAAAATGTTCTTTTCACACATTCTGCGGGATCTCAAAGAAGAAAAGAGATATCGATAAAATTCTTGCTGTAAAATACACAACACTCAAGAATGCCTAAAAATCGATTTCAGAACATTTCGAATATAATCCTCCTAGGAGGGTAGACGTAAAAGTTTGCCGTGAATAACTGGTTACATGACATTTATTCTGCAATATATCACAAAATATGCAATTTGACAGTGTGCCTTTCATTGCTATGCTAGTTGTTGTAACAATAAAAATTTAATACAGTATACAGTAAAACCTATTTCAAATTGCTGTATCCACAAAACTAGCCAAAGCACAATTTTGTTCGCATTCTGTTAAAGGTAAATAAATACTGTAACTTACAGGAATTCAATTCTTTCAATAAACTTTGTTCCTTCTATTGACTTGAATGTCATACAGAATTACAAAGATTTATTGGCTGATGGATCATTGCCAAAAACAACAGGGTTAAATTAAAAGTAATTCAAAATTTTAACTTTAGAATTTTTTTTAATTTAACACTGTGTGTGACATGCATTTTTTGTTGTTTGTTTGTTTTACGTTTTCCGATACAAGCACTTTTATGTACTGTCTAGTTTTTGCAAATGCCTGGAGTAGTAGTTAAACTTCAGATATTAATTTAAAAGACACAGGAAAATTGACTAACGCTTCTGAATTTTCTCATCTTCAGTATAAATATTGCATATGAAAATCCTCATATATAGGTACATACATACAATTTTTTCCCTCTATGTACATTGTTTTGTAATATTTTAAAACTTATGCAAATAAAAGGTGATTCCAAACACTACAGAACACGATTTTGTTTTTTTCTTCTCTGCTTTATCTTTTATAATATTTTCTTTTCTAAAAGTTTCTCTCTTGTAAGTGAACATAAAGCAAAAATTTTCCTAGTTTTACATATTTCCTTTAATATTTTTTCTTTCGTTTTCTCCACATTTTCTTAAGAAAATTGAAATATAAGGAAATATCCCCTTTAGATTTCGCTCTTGCACAAAGCATAAAAGAATTTCGGGAAACGTAGCGATTTCGGACGTACTTGAGCCTGAAATAACCCCTTGGGGGAATTTCCACCGACAATTCCGTACTGGCAAAATTCTTGTGCTGGGGCAATTTTCACTGACGATTTCGACAGAGGAATTCTTAACTTTGTGTCAAATTAAACTAATAAATAAGTAAGATGAAATTCCTTTCCTCATTTATAACGAAACGCAAAGTTAGAAACACGTCGATGAGAGTAAAGATTCAAGCCATATTGGCAAACATTGAATAGGGCATCTGTTACAATGATTTTATTAAATAGTTAATGCTTCTAGCAGACGACGTAATTTATTCCACTTGAGAAGGAATGTATGCATATTCTTACAGTTAAGTTTGGAGATTATGTATAGGATGCGATGGAATTATATCTGGCAATACCTGAAATTAAATCTTTTTCTTCTTTTTAGTGGAATTAACTATGCAATCGATTTCTTTACGCTTATCTAATGATAAAAACTACATTGAATGTTCTAATATATGTCGCGTGGTAATCTAATCTATACGCATCCTATGTATATTTGTACTGACACAACGACTTATCATCGCCCAAATGAACGAAAAAGCGGTTATCTAAAAGACTCTTGCTGTAAAATGTATTTTAAGACAAAAAAAAGCATTGTTTACGTGTGCTAAATGGTAAGCGTACAATGTACGGCTGCCTGTCCCATAATTTCAAAATGAATACATTACTTTTACAGCAACACTGATTCGTTCTTTTTACTGCATTTCGCAAGTTTCGCAATAGATCAGTCGGTTAAACTCGGTTCCCATTCGAAGACCGAAAGGTAAGCACCACCCTCTCTGCCGGTACTTGGCAACGTGAAAGCTTCTCTCTACTGAATCTGCTGTGGGCCGTGTACGCTAAAGGAAACAGATGCACCTAAAACCTGCCGTGGATCCAATGCCCTCCTTGTCCAAACGACACTTTTTATCCAATGTCCTCCATCTCCAAACGACACTTTTTATCCAATGTCCTCCATGTCCAAACGACACTTTTTATCCAATGTCCTCCACGTCCAAACGACACTTTTTATCCAATGTCCTCCACGTCCAAACGACACTTTTTATCCAATGCCCTCCATGTCCAAACGACACATTTTATCCAATGTCCTCCATGTCCAAACGACACTTTTTGAGGTGCTAGTCTAGGTGATAGATTAGACATCAGCAACAGGTTTTTAATTGGGAAACTACTCATAGGGGACATCGTTAGCCTTTATAAAAGTTGCCTCCATATAGAAATAACCAACATCTAGAAGCGATAAAGCCTAGACTAGACTACTGATCCGGTAATTAACCCATTTATGCCTAGCGTCCCTTTTTTGGGATGGCATTTTCGCTATCATTCGAAAACGTTATTTATTTTTCCGAGCCTTTATTCGCGAGTATTGAATCTCAGTTCCACAAAATATTTTATTATGGCAAGTAGGATGTTGACATTTCAATTTTTATACATAACGATTTTAAATGAAATCATCCCTTGTTCAAAAAGTTGACATCAGAAATTTATCAATTACTTCTGGTGTTAGCAAAAATCGAAAAAAGTCGCAAAAATATCCAGGCACGAATGGGTTAAAGGATTGACGATGTAATAGAGAAATCAGAATGGCTTTGTTGAATGAAAGCCATGTTGGTTATAGGCTTTTGAAGAAATGCAGCTCCATGTTTGGTCAGCAGATCTACCATTTTGTTTCCATGAACTTTGCTGTAAGAGGGAACTCACTGAAAAGTAATCATTTTCCATTTCGTTTCTTTTGAGCAGTCAATATACTTCATCTCTTTTAAGCATTATGAGTTTTGAAAAATTAATAATTTTCCACAAAATTAACAATTGTAATTTCGTTCCCCCTCGAATACCTTCATGGGTGAGTTACCGTAAAGCTTACTGTCGTTAAAGCGCGGAGCTATTTTTCCCGTGCAAAGAACGAACGCTCAGCTAATATACAAATGTGTGTGGGTTACTTCTTGCGTCAGAGTTAGTTCTCGCCTAAGTATTATATGCCGTAAACAATCAAATATTACTAAACTACAAAGTACTAGTTTTCAAAGAATTTTTCGTCGTTTATTGATTGCAAAACTGAATAAGTGTTTTTTTTTTCAATTAGAATGACCCTACTAGTTTCAACAATGAAAAAAATTATGTTAAATATATGGGAGCATGGGCGCCGGCAGCATAAGGCACGGAGGAGCAATGCTCCCCCCCTGGATTTTTGTATGCAGTGTTTTCCCTTGCTTTTTTGCTCTTTCCAACGAGGTAACCATACGTTAAAGTAGTCTTTGCCCCCACCCTTTGAGTAGTGTTTGCCCCTCCCTGGAGTAGTCTTTGCCCCCCCCCCTGGGAAATATTCTACCGGCGCCCATGTGTGGGAGTTATG
Organism: Cheiracanthium punctorium; assembly: GCA_038373885.1. Lineage (NCBI taxonomy): Eukaryota > Metazoa > Arthropoda > Arachnida > Araneae > Cheiracanthiidae > Cheiracanthium > Cheiracanthium punctorium. The sequence goes on along the minus strand of JAWZYV010017823.1, from coordinate 52,628 downwards.
AGTGTGAGCTCACTTGCTCGCATTTACTCGTTTAGAGCTACTTTTTTCTACTAACGAGGGCTTTTCGGAAAGTAGAGATGTTTTGCTGATAGCAACAATTGAAATGCTTCTATGAGCCCGTTTGCAACATGGACTGTAGCCTTGAACCTTTCGCTTTTTCCTTTAGATCATTCGTTATTTTTACGCCAAGCCTTGTTTGAACAGAACGCCTTAATAATTTCTGCGTCAATTCAGAATCTCTCCAAAAGTAAAGTGCATTCCGTTATACGTTTTCTTGGAGCAAAAGGTAAGCGTTTAGTGAATACTCATAATGTAATTCTTTCTGTCTATATAAATGTTATTGATATTATCTTTACGCATTATATTTTTACTTTCAGAAATCGCATCGTAGTTTTCATATTTCTTCAAGATTACTGAACGGAATAGAGACATGCCTGTGTAATATTTATGTGAAATCACTTTAAATGGATTTGCAGGCATTCTTGAAGACATATAGCGACTGATACACTAAGAAGTTAACCAAAACTATTTACTGCAGGAACGTTGTGCACACGTACACCCTCCAAAAAAGTATTCGAGTAAAAAATAAATTTCCTACGTTGGTTTCGTATATTAAAAATTATTTATCATAGAATATGAATTACGCTATGTATAAATATGAATTTCCATATTTCTGTCAAGTTGTGGGGTTTTTAAAACTCAATTATCATTCGCAACTCTAAAATATTAAATTTATCACTTACTCGTATCCTTTCTTGGAGGGTGTACACAAAAAATAAAAATAATAATTAATAAAACATATAAATACATAAACAAAGCTGGGCGATTGTCCAGAATCAATACTTTTATCTAAGGGTGTCTCATTTTTTAAAATACAGAATTATTTTTGGAAATCGGTTTAGAATTTTATTTCCAAAACGCCATTGCAAAACTCTTGTAATCTGTTTACTATGTGAAATATAGATAGTTCATAGAGGGTGTCCCATAGTATTTGGGACAAAAATCAATGGGTGGTAGGGTACTTAACAAGGATTCAGAATCACATAGGAATGGAGAGTTGTGGAGTCGTCTTCACTCAGCCGTTAATAATCCCATTAGGAGAAAAGTTAGGATTTGGATGAAATAATAGGGAAATTTCTGATCACGATTCGCCAAAAATTAATGGTTCTTTTTCTGAAAGTTGTTCACTAAAATTAGTAGCTTAAAAATTTTATTTCATTTCACTGATGAAATTACCGGATATAAGCCTAATGTTAATGAAACTCGGTTGAGACATTAAACAAACACTTCGGCACTTTTTTTCCAAAGTTATTTGCAAGTAAATGAAAAGGACGTTTTTGACCATACACTGCTACCATTGCTAACTGATTCTGAATCCTCACCTGGAGTCCAACCTCCCTTTCGAATTTGTCCCAGTCATTACGGGGCACCCTTCATACAAATACATATACCGCGAATTATGAACTCACCCTTTCGTAGATAAACAGTCGCGTATACTTCTCTCCTGGTTTGCCGTCAGACCGTCTACCCTCTCATTCTAAGAAAATAACAGTCATCTATGATTTATCACTTAACAAAATGGATAAAAAGTACAAAAAACTCATTCTAATAAACTCGCTGAAATTTATACTTTAAAGGATTCCCCCACTCGACCTGTACAAAGTAAATATTACTCTCATACTGGATGAAAAGAGCAATATCTTCGTGTCCACAGTGAACAATTACTTTCCTGTCAAAAATGACGGACGACGAGCTTTTTTTTCCGGAAGAAGAATTGATAGCCCGAGTCTATGAGAAAATGGATCTCTTGAGATTTATGTATCAGAAAAAATCACGAGTGCCTTCACGTGACCATAGTAAACAAGAAAGATAAATCGTACCTATCGGATATTTACAACATTTTCCAACAAAATTTTATCTTCTCACGTACTACTGTCTAACTACACAGTATGTTACATAAATAACAGGACTGTTACTTTAACCTTTAACCCTTTAACGCGCAGTGTTCCAGCTCTGGGAACACATAACTCTGACGTTTTGACTGTTGCCAGTCACGAAGAATATATATTATTTCTATAGAAATAGTTGCGGTGACATAGCTCCACGAGAATCCTTTACATTTTATCACGTCATTTTCCGTAAAATATTGTCACGATTATTTTTAACAGCACTGACATCTGCTAAAAAATGAAAGAATGCGAGAACAGCTGGATAGATTGCCCAATGCTGAAAAAAGGGCAGCCGTTGCCATCACTCCACTTAACTTAAAGCAAGATGGCGGACGATCGAAACGTTAATCGCGGGCCACAGATCTAGAGACCCTCTCTAGATCTGTGGCCCGCGATGAACGTTTCGATCGTCCGCCATCTTGCTAGTAGTTAAGTGGAGCGATGGCAACGGCTGCCCTTTTTTCAGAATTGGAAAAGGGTTGCGTCTCAAAGGGTTAACGCGCGGTGTCCTCGCTGTGAGGACACAACTCTGAAATTTTGGCTGTTTTTGATTCACGAAGAATAAATTTGATTTCAATTAAATTACTCAAGGTAACTGCTCGAAGTCGAAAAAGTGTAACCGTTGCCATCGTGCGATAGCAATGGTTACACTTTTTCGACATTGGGAAATGGTTGCGCTTCAAAGGGTTAAACCCTAGAAGAGGTGCCGTCAGATACTAAACGCTAGAATGATTAGCAAAATCTGTATTTATTATTTCAATTACATCCTTGTTCATGCTAATCAAATGAGAAGTGCTAAACGCACTCTATTAATAATAGGCTGTTTGTGCTTATGTTACAGAAACTCTATGAATCCATCTTAACTACAAATTTAACAGATCTAGTAATCAAGACACAACATCCCAATAAATGAGATAAAAATAGTTGCATGCACTAGTTAACGTTTGGTACGATTAACTTATACACTCATACGCTTTTAATCTCATTTTTCGTAATGTTGTCAAGCACGTGTTTCACGACTGCTTCAGTGAATGCTAAATGTTCACTCGTTCTGTGACCATTGTGTTTTCATGACATAAGTACTAAATATCCTATCATTAAAAAGCGTTAAATGGCTGGATTCACCAAACATTAAACCCGTGAGTTAACTAAGCAGAGGAATCAAAGATTAGTGGGGGAATGGTATTCACTATATGCAAAATACAAGGAACCATGACATCTGATAAATAAAATTTGCACATCGTCTTTGAGAGTCAAACCGAGCGTTCAGGTTACTCGATTTGCTGGCCCATGGAGTTTGGTTAATACCGCTTAAGTGTAATGCCCGTCTTTATCGGATTTCATTAACAACAGCAGATGTAAGATGTGCCCTCCTTCTAATTCTGCAATTGTTGAGAAGCTAACACCACAAATTTAATGGTTTAAATTAAAAGTCTAGTTTTTGAGCGAACATACTGCTTAGTAGGTAACTGTTTGCTTTTACCTTTACGAAAAGGCGATGGCAGGTATTCCCTTCCTGAGTCCATCTCTCTCGTGTGTTGCTTCTAGAAATATCTGCTTCTAGGGTTTAACCCTTTAAAAACTGCGCTGTGCTCTAGGTTTTTGCAAGCGCATTGACAATATACAATTAAAGAAATCATTAATATTTAACTACTTTGTGCCTGAAAGTACCTCAAGTTAATTTAAGACTGCCGAATATCAACCATTCTTCTACTACTGGGACAAAGATGACCAAGAGTTATTTTCAAATAATGAATGGGACAAACATTCGTAGGATTTTTATGAAGACATGTGCCATTGGTTTTCAATCCGTCAACCTCCATGGTGATTTATTTTATGTACGCTCATTAAATTATCTATATATGTATCATAATTAATTTATTAAAGTAGGAACTTATGTTATTTTTTCCTTCAGAATAAAAAGAAATTGGATGAAACAGTAAATAGATTCAGTGGAGTTGAATGTTAACTCCAGGTTCTTTCTTATTTAGCAACTTGTATTGATAAACAGTCGAATATTACATTACAAGTCTACACATTTTATTGAAGGTATTAAATACTATAATAAATGATCGTTGACTAACATGACATACTAGTAACAAATAAGAAAAAGAAAAAAAAGGGCTTTCATTAAAATGAGTTGGTCCGCGTGTAGAAGCCGGCGTTTCAACATCCTCCGAGCAGCCCATTGTTGTAGGTGCAGAGAAAATACAGATACACAAAAAATGAAGAAAATATGAAACCTTTTCAGATTTTAATTACGCACCAAAGTGCTATATATTAAAAGCGTATCATAATTTATGCGTCGTCCCTATTTTCTTCCTTATTCCATAAGGTTGGAAAGTGTATCATTGTTCATGAGTGAGCAGTATTTTTCTTCCTTATTTTATAAAACCATCTTTGGAATCGAAATCTATCTTAAAATCGCCTACTAAAACTATTTTACAATCTTCGCCATGTATATTACAACTATACTTCACCGTTTTAAATATCGTTTCGAATGCGCATCATAATCCATGAGTGTGCCGTGTTTGTCTTTCTTGGGTTGATATCTACTTTAACGCCCCAACTCTCGCCAAGGTGGCGATCATTTAACATATAGAGTGACCATGACGATTTTTTGTATTTATGTGGCAATCGTAATTTAGAATTAAAATGGCGATTTGGAACAACCTGTAAGTACAGCATTCCGTTACATTTTTTATTTATTTTGGGTTGCCAATTAATGTAGTTTTAATAATTAGGTGTCTTCAAATTCCTTAACTAGTGCGTTTATTACTAATTTGTTCACTTTAGTTTTCATGTAGTTGTTTAGGGAGCGTTGAAACTATTGCATAACTCCTAGAGACTCATGACTTCCAAGCTCGCCAAAGGGTGGGGAATTTTTAGGTTGCGAAAGTAGGGGCGTTAAAATAGGAATCAACTCTTTCTTGAACCATAAAGCACATCTTTGGAATCCAAATCTATCTTAACCTACGCCTATTGATACTGTTTTAAAATCTTCACCAGGCATATTCGAACTATAAGCATATTCCAAAGCATATCTCGTAGACATTTTAAATACTGTTTGGAATGAGCATCATAATCCATGAGTGTATCGTTCTTTCCTTCTTTGTTCCATAAAACACTTCTTCGGAATAGAAATCTATATTAAAATCGCCTACCAAAACTGGTTAACAGTTTTCACCAGGCTTAGTCAAACTACACTTCACCTTTATAAATACCATTTGGAAAGTGTATCATAATCTATGATGTCTACCGTATTTGTTTTCACTATTCTATAAAAACTTCTTCGGAATTAAAATCTATATTTAAATCGTCTACTAAAACTATTTTACAATATTCGTCAGGCGTTTTCTAACTATACTCAAAATATATTTATAATAAATTGTCGCATTTTGGCACCCAGTTTACCTATCATTTATCAAAAATTGCAAACCTTGTGCGACTATCAACATTTTTTTAACGCCCCCCCCCCTCCACGTTATGTGGCAAACACATTTCAAAAGTGACTCGACACGAAAATTGTACCAAAATCGGGTCTACACAAAAAGCAAGGTTGAAATTCATAGCACTCTGGTGCTAAAAAGAAACTGATGTTTAAAATATGAAATAATTGAAACTTTGTAATATAACACACATCAATAGCTCTGATCGTTCTGTAGTCTGGCCACTTTTATCAGCTTTAGTATTGAATAAATTATAAATAGAGTTCTTTGAGAACAGTGTTCTAAGAACGAGAAAGGCGTACATATTATTCGAAGAGATTATATTAGCAATGACATGCTGTAGAGTATCAAACTGGTTAGAAGAGAGTTTACTATTTTAAAGAGTTTACTATTTTAATATTACATGAGATTTCCATAGGAGACGAGGATAAAGAACGGTACCTTTTATGTGTGTTATTTTACATTGATTATTTCGTGGCATACTAGTGTATCCCAGACGCAAGACATCTTGGCCAAATGTACTATGAGCATCGCTCCGGGAATCAATACCTTGTATAATAATGACAGTACCAGGTTACCGAGCCATGCTCAGAATCTAAAGGCTCCTTAAGTGTAAAATAATTAATACGTAAATGCCTGGGCACGTATCAATAATCTTCATGGTTGCCAAAGATTTTCATCGCTGTCGGATCACCCATACATTATCAGGTAAGCTTTGGTCGGCATTCAATGTTACAATGGCATATACTTTGTTTTGAAGAGGGATGCTAAATATTCGATGGTCGGTGCCATCAGAGTTGAGCAAAAAGTAGTTTCGTAGTACAAAAGTAAAGTAGTAAGGTGCCTCCTTTCCTTCTGTAGCAGATCAGCGAGGGTATCAGCGAAGATCTTGGGCGATGCATTCACTAACAGCGTCTTCATTACTTCAGAAATATATCTGTCCATATTGAGGACGTTCAAATTCAGCATCAAGAATTTGAGTTGGTTGAACTGTCAGATGAAGGAGTTTATAAAAAATATTCGTCAAGTCTGTTACACACTGTTCGCAACGTAGTAGTACACACCAAAATCGTTAATAGTTTCACTCGTCATATACTGAGAGCAAATCCATTGTAAAGTATGCTTTCAAATTTCGAATTCTTTGAAATAGGGGTGACATCGAAGAAACAACCACACCAATTCATTAGGAAATTCGGAATGTCCTACATCAATCTTACAGTCCCCAAAATGGTTTCGGTTAATTTTTGTTTTTACTCTTCAGAAAAATGCAAAGCTCCAGGGTGAATGCAATCCATGTTAAAAAGTTTTAAACTATGATAATAAGTACCCACATTTGTGGCAGCTTTGTAGATACTTAGACTGTTTACCCGAAGTATTTGTCGACGTCTAGCTGTTCCATGTCGTTCTCCTTCCAAATACTAATCATCTGTTTCATCTGCTTGCGTTTGAACTGCACGTTCACACATTTAAATTTCTCTATAGTGCTTCAATTCAAACATAAAATACTTATTTTTTTCTAATTCAAAGAAAATACATCATGCATAAACAAATTCTACAAACGTAAATTCAATCTTATCTTATAAATAAAAATGAAATTCTGTTGTTGTTTGTTTGTTTGTTTGTTTGTTTGTTTGTGGATTTGAGTTGTATACAAATCCACAAAAATGGACCTATCAGCCTGAAATTTTGCACAGATATGTAAAATAATATAGAATAAATCATAGTCCACTTTAAAACTTTGAAAGTCCACCCGTTCCCGGAATTTAAGAGATTTTTTATGTTCTCCACGCAAAAAGCTTTCCGTAATTGTAACCCCTGTAGTGAAAAAAAGTGTGAAATAAGGATCGTGGTTGCCATGTGTGGCGATTTTGCCGAATAAGATGTTTTAAATTCTCAAAGTAAAAATAAAAGAATAATAATGATTTTTTTTTGTTAGTTTATATTCGTAAGGTTATATATTTTTTAATTATAATATCGTGTGCATGGGAAATCGGAGCAGGAATGAAATGTTTTATACGCAAAACAATAAGAATTCAAGATTTCCGAGGCTAATATGTTAAAATTTTTTAGTTTGGCGAAAAAATAAAATGGCTCAAATGCCGAGAAAGTGAGTTCTAGCGGTTTGCACAGTTTCCGGCTTGGCGAAATTTACTGAGAGCTTAAGGAAACGGATTTTTGAAAACAAGTGCAAAGGCTTTATTAGAATACAGCGTTAAATTTTAATGATCCGTGCGAAAATAATGCAGTTATTAAGGGATTTCAAGCGATCTATCTTCAGCATTCTCGCGATTTTGAGGAGGATTCTAACGCTTGGCGCTATTTATCGTAATTTAATCGTCTGCTATTTGGGTTATGAATACACCTGCGTATAAGTTTTTGAAATTTTCATTCAGTTGGAATTGTGCATATTTCTCTGAGCAGCTTTTCTGCATCTAATGTATTACATCCAGAAAAAAGGATGTTAGAAATATCAATTTTAATTTTGTTTAATCACACTCATGAATAATGATACACTTTCCAACTTAATGAAAGAAGGAACGAAAATAGGGAAGACCCATGGATTATAACTCTTTTTATATATAGCACTTTAGTGCGTATTTAACAATCTGAAAGTGTGTCAGATTTTCTATGATTCTAGCGCTTGGCGCAATTTAATGAGAGGGTATTTTTAAAAACAATCGTAGGTTATCTTATAAATAAAAATGAAATTCTGTTTGTCAATTTGTTGATTTGGGTAGTATACAATTCCACAAAAATGGACCTGTCAGCCTGAAATTTTACACAGATATGTAAAATAATATAGAATAAATGATAGTCCACTTTAAAACTTTGAAACTCCACTTAAAAACGTTTTCCTCCTGAATGGTTCTCTTAATTTCCGTTCCCGGAATTTAAGAGATTTTTTATGTTCTCCACGCAGAAAGCTTTACGTAATATTAACCCCTGTAGTGAAAAAAGTGTGTGAAATAAGCATCTTGGTTGCCATGTGTGGCGATTTTTCCGAATAAAATGTTCTAAATTCTTAAAGTAAAAATAAAAGAATAATAATGATTTTTTTAGTTTATTTTTTTAGGTTATTTTTTTAATTATAATATCGTGTGCGCATAAGAAATGAGAGCAGGAATGAAATGTTTTATACGCAAAACAATGAGGATCGAAGATATCCGAGACTAATATGTAATTTTTTTTAGTTTGGCGAAAAAAAAATGGCTGATAGGCCGATTTTTAGAGAGTGAGTTCTAGCGGTTTGCACAGTTTTAGGCTTTTTGGCGCAATTTACTGAGAGCTTAAGGGAATAGCATTTATGAAAACAAGTGTATAGGTTTTCTTAGAATACAGCATTAAATTTTAACTATCCGTGCAGAAATAATGCAGTTATTAGGGCATTTCAAGCGATGTAGCTTCAGAATTCTCGCCAATTGAGTACATTGATTTAACTTGGGGAAATCCGCCAAATTTCAGAAAATTGAAATCTTAGCATTTAGTACATCGAGGTAACGATGAATAAAACATGTTATAGTTGATAATTTAAAAAATGCGGCTGTATTAAGGGATTCCACTTTTCAAATAAATGCCTGGCGGTCGAACCATTTCCCATTTTGATTGCTGCTAAGTCAATGCTTCGAATGATTCCCTGAAAAAACTCTTGCAAAATGGCGTATGCTGGCACTTTGGCGAGGCTTAGATTTGAAACTGGATTTTACTTGAGACTGGTATATACGTATAATAAGACTGGTTATAGATAAAAATGAATGTTGGTATGTGTGTAGGAGGTTGAAAAACTCCAGCACCGTTTCACCGATCACCACGAAATTTGGTTCACCTAAGTCTTTTATCATGGAGAAAGTTTTTATGCTATCCGTTTTCCTCTAACTTTTCACTAGGTGGCGCAGCAGAACGTCGAATTCTATTCCGTTTAGCCGTTTGCTATGCGAATATCGTCCAACCATTTTCGATGAAATTTGGTACACGCGAATATTAGAACACGGAGAATATTTTTCACTATCCATTTGCTGTAACTTACCGCTAAATAGCGCTGCAACGCATCAACTTCTATACCGTTCGACCGATCGGCATAAAATTTTTTATACTTACACATTTGAGAACGAAGAATATATTCTAACTGCGTTACTTTTGATGTTACTCACCACTAGATGGCACTGCAATGCATTATTATTTTAACTCGCCACTAGATGACGCTGCAGCAGGCCAAATTTTTGACCATTCAAACGGTGGCTATGAAAATCAGTATACATAGCTATTTGAACAATGAGAATATTTTGGCGTTATCCATTTTGCTATAACTCGCCACATGACGGCGCTGTAGCAAATCATTACTTTAATTAACCACTAGATGGCCCTGCAGTGTATCACTTCTTGACTGTGCGAATGATCGCTATGAAAATAGGTATACATAGATATTTGAACACGGGGAAGAGTTTGGCACGATCCATTTTCCTATAACTTGACACTAGATGTCGCGTCAACACATGAACTTCAAGACTATTCAGCCGATCGTCATGAAAATTCGTATACATCGATATCTGAATGCGAAGAATATTTTTGCCGTATCCGTTTTGCTAAAACTCGCCACTAGATTGTGCTACGCCGCATCGCCTTCTGCACCGTAAAAACGATTGCCTTGAAATTCAGTATGCATGATTATTGAACACAATATAACGCGATATCCATTTTGCTATATCTCTTTATTACAATAAATAATAATCACAACAAATATTAATATCAAAAAGTCCATTCATTCCCGTGCGAAGAACGGGTACTTCAGCTAGTAGATACATAAATATAGATGCCATAAAAGTATAATCTTACATAAATATGCTTTAAACATAATTTTATTTTATAAACTCGCGCTTAAGAAAATAAAAAGTGTAACGCAATTTAAATTATTAGTATAAAAGGACACTTCGAAATCATGAAATCAAAAACAGAATAGATCAAAAATATTCTTTTATAATAACCCTAACAACTACTTAAACGTTGACAATAATAGAACAAACGGATGGACTGAAGAAAATGGACTTCTAACTTCGAATAAATCAAAAATACATCGCTCCTATATAGTTACGCTGATCCTAGACTCTGTCACAATTCGAGTTCAACCACTCAAAATAAAACTTTTACCATCCAAACAGATTAAAAATGTATTGTCTAATAACTTAAAATTTACACGGTTCGTTGGTGCGATCAGCCTGAAAATTATCATAATTATGTAAAAAAAAAAAAAAAAAAAGAAAGAAAGAAAGAAAAGATCTGATAATCCGCCCGTTCCCTGATTTTTAAGCGTTTTTTTTTTGTATTTTTAGCTCTATTTCATTTAAGAGAATAAAAAAAGCTAATCATTTGAGTGTCAGAATTATCTATTGCAAGTGACATTGACGTTACATTGAAGTCACGGTTATCAGGCTTTGGAGGAAAAATTACGATTCCAATTCGCTTAAGATAGCTTTTCTAAATTACTACTCAGTTTAACTTTTTTTCAAAAATAAAACGGTTTTCTACGCATTAAGCATGGATATAGGAGAGGATGTTGATACAAAACGAAATGTTTCGAATACGAAATGTCTCTGCAGATTATACAATTCGAATTTCGATGTATAATAAAAATTGAATATGAAGTTATTTGATTTTAAGTGGGTAAATATTAAATATTCTGAGTGTAGACATTCTATCGCCCGCTGTAATTGTCTCCACAAAGGGCTTTATCCTTTAGTTTAGTGATAGTACACAACACAAAACAACACAGTCTAATCCACGTCTAAATAAGAATTGAAAATTTATTAGAAAAAATCTTAGTAACCAGATTTCAGCCTCCCAATTTACTGCTTCCACATATGGACAACTCCCAGCCTGCGGCCGGATGGGGCCCGCCATGGCTTTTGGACCAGCCCTCAGAACAAGTCAAAACCCTGTATAAAACCTATATAAAACATTCAAACTTCCATATAAATCCGAATTATACGGCCCGCGATTTCGCTAACATCCTGAAGTCAGGCCCAGTAGGCCACTATCGTAAAGTTCTGCCCGCAACTTTTAAAAGGTTGTCCATACGATGATAAAATAAATGAGTTGAAATCATCAACTGCAGTGAATGAAAACTAAACTGATGGCTGATCATCTGCAAAATTAATTTGAATATCGGCTGCGAGCCCAATTTAGGAATCGATCGTATCATTTTTTCATCGGAGTTTCGAACATCGTTTCATTATAAACGGTTGACCCATTAAAAAAAAAAAAAAAAAATCGTCAGGGTAACTACATTTAAATATTTATCGTCAACTTGGCGGAATAAGGCAGTTAAAATAGAATTCGACCTAGTGCCGTTATTTAAAAAAAAAAAAAAAAAAAAAAGGAATTTTCATGTTACGTCACAGGATCTTTTTTCTTACTGTGAATGACTGAAAAGGGTGTCATTTTCATTTAAATTATTCGGCTAAGCTGAAACTTTTATGCACTTTTGAAATTCGCATCATATGGATCAATAAAATACATGAAAAATATTTATTGTTTTAGTATATACGCGAAAATACATTTAGCTTTACGTTAGTTACAAAAGGATAATTGTAATAAATTCAGGCAATTTTTCACATAAGATTTACGAATAGTTTTGTATTAATAACTATGAATTAAGAATAATTAAATTATTTACGTATATTACATCAAGGTGCTTGCGGGGATGGCAACGAAGACTCTTTTTTCTTTTTCTTTCGCTGGTTGCCAGGACGATATTTTGAAATAAAAATAACTTTTTAATTCTAAACAAATTTATGTAGCTGAATGGTGTAATATATCTAGTTTCTAAAATATTTATTTGTCTGTGTACTGAATATCAAGTTCCATTTATTCTATTTCTTTGCGAAATTAATTTTTACTATTATATATCGATGGCGTGTATTTTTTAATCCGCCCCAAACTTATTTGAGCGTCCCTTTTAGGAAGATTGCATCAAGTGTGTTTTTCAAACGCTCAATAGATGGCGCTACCGTCCAAAAATTTTAAATTTTAAATTTTGAGCGTTTTAGAGATTTTTCAATCAATTGACCTAGCTCAATCGTTTCAGGGGCCCAAAAAACCCCCAGGTACGAAATTTAAAAAGAATCCTTAGAGCAGTTTTCGAGATCGCTCGGACACACACACACACACACACAAACATTCCTCGTTTAATATAAGAGCGGATAAAATGAGACTATAAGTGAGAATATTGCGTAAATAAGGAAAGATTACGCAGGCACATCATGCATGGCACACAAGAAACTGACAGTTGCAATATTAGGTAGAAATCTCACTATCTTGGCCACGATTTCATACCCATTTATGACAAATCTAAGAGAATGTACAAGTTCCGAGATTCTGTAATTCAGCCCTTATTTTGAATCGTTAAATAACTTCCTAAAGAACTTTAAAGCATAGGTTAATTGCGGAACTTATGACGCACATTTTTTAAATTGGTGTAAAAAATCCGAGGCTGCACATGCAGTAAAATAAATGATGCCGTACTGTTTATAGTAAAATATAGAACATGTGTACTGCGACAAAAAAAATCTAAAAAGAAAATAATTAATAATATTTAGCAATTTTTTCTAAAACATTGCATTGCGGATGAGACGCCGCTCTTGTGAGGCAGTTATGCCGCGCCTGTCATAAGAACTTAATGAAGTAACAGATAAAAAAATATTAAAATAAATATTCATATCTGGGCTATAATTACCTATTTAATAACAAAAAGATACTAAATTGATACAAAGAGACGTACTGCGACTAATCAAGATGAGTCGGTCGTCTTAGTTCACTACTAAAATTAAGTACTTATTTTTTTGAATTGGATTTTAATTGTTATTTCATCAACAACGTAACATCAGTGTACCGGAGAGGGAAAAAAGGAGTAAAATAGTGAGAGTTTTTTTTTTTTATTTATTTTAACATAATTTTATTCCTTTTTTTACATTGTTTTATTATTTTATAAAATACCAGCGTTTCTAAAAAAAATCAGTAAACAAATTTAAAATTTATCTGGCTTTTAAGAACAAACACTATTTCATTTGAGACAGAAAGTTAAAAAGCAAAATTATTACAATTGCAATTAACAACTAATAACATGCCCAACTTGGTGAGCCTGTGCAAAATGAAAAGAAAAAAAAAGTTAATAACATTTAATCAAATCCAGCAAATGTACTCCAGTGATATAAATTTAGTAATATAAAAAATAGGACACAGACAGATAATTAAAATTTTACTAAAAGCGGCATCCCGTGCAAAAGAAACTGAGGCATGTATATCGAAATAGTAATACAGACGTAATACATCATAGTTGCCTGTCTTCGGAACGGAAAGTGGCGTAACATATACGCAGTACTCTATACAAGTGCTACACTTAGTTTTGACTTCAAAATCATGCATGGATTCAGTAATTAGCGTAAAAAAAGCATTGAACGGGATTCCTGCTATACACTAGTTAAGGAAATCTCACTGAACAACTATATTGCGCGTGTGAGTGCTATCTATCGACAATTACAAGAAATACAGGGGGTTCGGCATCTGTCCCGGTTTCGGGGGCACTGCCGGAATTATCCTAAAGTAAATCAAGTTAATTATAAAGTTAAACAGGTTTTGCAGCCATTCAACAAATGTTTCTATCTTCATCGGAGGGTCGTCAGTTCCACATATTGCAGAACCATTAAATTAAATTCGCCTGCTCTCGAATATTCACTGAGCATCTAAAACGGATATTCGTAAAATCAGAATACCGAAACTTGTAACTATTGCAGTATTTCCTTAACATCGGAGAAGGAAGCTAGAAACATTCTTTATTCAAAACTTTTAACTACTAAATAAACTTGGTCAGAAGATTTACCAGGAATGAAATAAAAACAAAATATAAACAAAATTTTGGTTGAAGTTGAATTTTTAGCCTTGGGCACTTTCTGTTGAGAATAATTAAGTAAAGAGATGTATTGGTGTCAAAAACTGCCAAAGAAAAAGCTTTTGTAAAACAAATTACAGACAACATAACAAAAACATGAGAGCTTTCGAAAAGACGTTTTTCTGTACTTCAAGGTTAATACTTTAATGCATTTACATGCCTTAAAGGGTCTTATCATTAGTCCATTGTCATCTTTTTTCTAAACAATCATCAAAGTATTAGTGAAGATAAAATGTTAACATAATATGCAGATGCAAAAAGATTATTCTGATAGAGTATAATCAAATAGGTTTTTTGCAATTATTTTTCATGTGATCTTGTCCCGAATATCTTCTATCCCAGGAGATATTTTGCGATGACCGATACTTTTAGATGTAGGCAACTAATAAAAGTTATGCCAGATAAATGTGAGCATAAAAGAAGGGTTTTTTAAATATAAATTATTTTACTAGCTTTTCAAATTACTATTTAGCTACTGTTTGAAAATAGGATGCGGTACTGATTAACGAGCTCCAGACTTTAGATAATTCGTGAAAGAAGATCAATAAAAGAATCCAACGAAAAGTTTTTAGTTTGAAACTTGTAAAATTAGGATTAAAATTTATTTTATTTCAGTCATACAGTCATAATACAGAGTAGATTCACTTCAGTAGAACCTGAAGAAAAATAGTATTGCTGAAATATAAATAGAGCTTACAGTCAAGATGGAAGCGCATATGTCATGTATTTTATGGATCAATATTTTTTCATGGTATCCAAATAACACATAGATGTACGTGAAAACATTGAAGTTTTCAAGACTCACATTTTATTTAGCAAAAGTTCATTCGAAAACTATTCGTGAAATTTCACGGGGCCGGCAGCAAGGCAAATAAATTACAGGAGATGGTTCAATCCAGGCGATCTCTCACCAGTTACTCATGAAACTCTCCATTTTTCATCGTTATGGACAAATATCCAAGGAAATAAAAAGAATCTCAGATTAATCCGCAAATTTAGCTTGCGATAGTTATTTGGAATTTACAATAAAGAGTAAAGCAATTTAGCATACACAATAAAGCTATTCAAAGATCAGAAAATACAGAGAAATATACTGTAGCTCTTTTCTTGTAAGACAAAAACCAAGTCATTGAAGTTTGAGTTGTGTGACGAACTCAAGATTTCGTGAACAGTATTACTCATAGTGATTAATGATGATGGATTCGATATTGGAATTCTCTCTCTTCATGTACTTCAAGTATAAACAGACTGAAGTAGGTCAGATTGACCGGGCAAGCATAAACATATTTCAACTCTTTTGGGGGAAGTTTTAAAAGGTTTTTCCTTAAAAGGAGGAAATTTGTCACCCTGGGTAGCGGAGTGGATTCACTCCGGTTTAAGAAAGATTACCATATCTTCTCCCAAAATAAACGATATAACAACTTGTTCTCCTCTTTACTGACAGAAAAGAAATTGCACACATAGTATAAAAAGAAAGGAAAGAAGTTCTAGTAGGAGGATTATATTTAGTTCACTCTTCTCAGAAGAAAAAATTCTTTCAATTATTTTTTTAATTCATAGTTGTAAGCAAATATATTTTTCATTACCTTTTGTTGTACATTGACCTCATAAAGTTATATTTTTTAAGCATTGTTTGATTCTAATCTTTATAAGCATATATTATTATAGAATTGTTAATTATCTAGAAATTTCCTACAGTAAAAAATATAGAATGAAGTATTAATATTTTCACATCTTTGAAAATTTAACTTATATACAAATATCAAATCCGTATGCTATATTATATCACAGGAAAGAACCTACTTAATGTGACACGTGCACTCTTCCCTTTGGCATTGATGTCTAGTTTTTATAAGGTTATTGTGTTTAATTATATATGCTGTGTTATAAATGCTTACCAATGGAAAACTAATATTTAACTGTTATTCAATTATTTATTGAAATAAGATTATTCTGTTAATATAAATATCTATCATTGATCATATAAACAACAGCTAATTGAAGATTTTCAATATTAATTAGCTTCATTACTAGCTATTTAAATGCGGGTGTTCTATAAAATTGAGCCTGTATTGATCTGTTTCTAAAGCCATAGATATTTCCAGATCTATTCAGGACGAATTTCTACGTAGGTGTATTTACCTTTGAGCAAAGACCTCAGCACAATCGCGTCTCATTAAATTCTTAGGTGATCCATAAAAGTATTATACATACGCAAGATTCTATGAAATTATTTTCTATAAAAAGATAACATCTTAACAATACACTATTTAAAATTAATCTTAGAATAATGAAAATTTTTACAAGCACTAGGATGTAATTGTGTCGTTTAATAAAACCCCATAAACACTAAAGAAACACTGTTAAACTATTTTTTTCTTCATTGACTTATCGGAAATTTTTCATGTTATAATAACGCGTAGGCTGATATACGTGAAACAGCGTGTAAGATTAAATTTTTATTTTATTTTTACTTTTTTGCGGGGGAGGGGGTAGATTAATTTGGGGGTTAAATCGGTATGGAAACAAGCTTTTTTATTCACTGGCTGTTTCCTGTTATCAGTAATGTTTAGGATGGAACTTTTTTTGTGCTACTTTATGGAATGCATTCATCCCCTTCACACCTGAAAATATTTTATATTTTTGAATGCAAAATTATTAAGTTTTATTAACTGCTATTTTTTTCGTACATGACTCTACAATGGGTAGTAAATTAATAAAAAAACAAAAATTAAATACATTTTAATCAAACATCAAATTTTATTTATTTCCTAAAAATGACTCACAAATTATACAGATTTTAAAATATTTTGCGCAGGCTGTTAGACATAAGGTTCTATGCAAACATTGTATTCCAAAATCTCTCTTATTCAAGGTAAGGTGAAGGTAAAATGAGTAGGTATTTCTTTTTGATCATAAATATAAATAGTTTTTAAATAATTTTTGTAGCCTGCATTTCCGGAGATTAGTAGACAGCATTTATACTAATTTAAAAGTTTATTGGGAGAATTTGAAACATATTATTAACTAATTGTATGCTTCCAATTACCCACAAACTAAAACATAATTAAAAAGAAAAATACTAATTCTTAGCTTTTTCTAATAGCAAGCTGTTTAGACTTTTTCTAAATTGAAAATAATAACAGAACTTTTGAATATTTCAGGTTTGTTTTAATTTCTTGAGCACAAGAAATTAAAACGCAATTTAGACCCAAGAAAGGAACATCGCAGTTAAAAGCTAACAATTGGTTTCCAAATGCAATTAATAAAATTTTTAAAGGATATAAATATTTCAGCTAATGCCTGATATTATAGGCTAAGAAGAAACATTATAAAAATCTATGCACTTTATCCCTCCATACATTAAAAAGTCATTAAAAAAATTCGTTCATTTTTGTTTGACGGATTTAATAAAACAGATCCATGCTTAAAAATTCTAAAACTGCTATTAATTTTATTCTAGGTGGGGGAAAAATGTTTATTATGGCAACTTAAACAGAAAATGTCTGTAAAATAATAGGGAAGGTGGCCTAAAATGATTCCTTTAAGGGGAAAACTTGCATAAATAGCATAAATGTTTAAATAAAACTTTTGTTTTGCTAGTACTTTTTACACAATATTTTGTATAATAAACATATTTCTAAAACATTTTCAACACATATTGAGTAATTAAAAAAGTAGAATTTCGGAAAAGAGTCAAAAGGATCATTTATCCTTAACCAAAGGACAAAATAATGCTTCGTTTAAAAATAATTGTAAATTGTTTTAATCGGCAAAATATAAAGAAGCAAAGGCAATTGTGACTATGAATAATGAAATAAAATAAATTTTACGATCAAAGAGCATACATAATTTATTTTATGAAAATTTTAAGATAAAAAATGTCACAAATAATAAAATAGAATATTTGAAAATCATAATTCAAAAATTCTGGAGAAACATTAACACAGAAATAAACTAAATAATGTCTTTTCCAGCACTTCGAAAACTCAATATTTGAGAACAGATCACAAAAATATACATGATCATCATTCGAAGGTATCCCAGAGCATGCATCTTACACCCAACTAGGCGTTTTTGACGCTGGATCTAACCTAAATAACAGTCTAAAAAATATATTCCATTCATTAAACCAAACCATTTTTCTGAACATGAAAGACTATTTATCTAAATAAATAAAAAAGTTAGTGCTTACCTTATGACAGATGTTATAAAATCCAATTTTTCAAAGAGTTCTATTTAGAAGACTAATATTGTGATCAATTTAATACCGCCATTGCTTCTTCTTCACTTGTCATAATTAGTTAATGTGTTTCCCGGTAGACAGCGCTAATTGTATGGAAGAAAAAGTAAGTGAATAGTGTGGATCGTTTTACCCTTTAGGATCATTTTAGGCCACCTCCCCTACATTCATTTTTTTTTTTTTTAAGAATGGCATTTTTGTCGGAGTTATTGCGTGGAAAATAATATATCCATGAAGTATTTTTTACATCTAAGAATTTATGAAAAATACGTGATTACATTCTGCATACATGGTTACAGTTAAGTGTGTAAGTAGACCGTAAGTTTTAATTTAGAAAAAGATGATTTTGTTCAGCGTTTTTCTTACAGAAAGTAGAAGTAAATTCGAGAAAAATACCTATACGTTGTACTCTATTTAGCATAAATTCCAATCCATAATGTCATGAAGCTAAGCAATTTACAGTAGTTTTATTTTAAAGGGAATTTAACAATTCTTAATCTTATAATAAATCATATAATATCTTGTTTTAACGATAACTGACCATGGACGGTTAATGTACTTTGGTTTATATGATTTTGCAAGAAAAAGCTTCAAATATTATATACACACATAATTTTTGATGGTCAACATTATTTCATGAAATTTAATAATTTTTATCCATTTTGTTTTCAAAACATATGAACTCCAAGTCAAGAGACGTAGCATTTTAAATCATACAGATCTTATAGCAACTTTGAAAATAACTGTGACGCTGAAGTTAAAATTTACGAACACAGGCTTTGAAAATAAAGCGCTTGAAAATAAATATTTAAGATCATCAACTTCAAGGAGTAGGAGGACTTCCGGCTTTATTGTTCAATCCACCACTTTCGTCCGTGGTAGCCCAGCGGTTAGACTCGTAACCGGAAGGTTGCGGGTTCGATACCGGCGTACTACTAAAGTCCACCGTGTACATGCGGTGTACGTGCACGTTAAATCCGTGGTTCCGAAATTCCTCTAGGCGTTCGCTAACAGTTCGAGGGAAGCCAATATTCAGAAGTCCCCCTACCTTCTGATGAGGATTAAGATTGTAGCAGGAAACTACGGGAAGGTCTTTCGCAGCTCTAAACGGCACATTCAGTGACGTGATCTGTCTTCTCCTGGCAATAAATCCACCGCTTTCTTGGACGTCCTCCGTCTCTTCTGCCCTTCGTACGATACGATTCTGCCCTTATTACGACATGCTTGTATTCTATTACATAAACTGAATATCTTCAACTCATTCCTGATGTCTTCATTTCGGATCTTGTCGGCGATTGTGCAGCCCTTTAATAATCTTAGATGCCTCATTTCTGTTGCTTAGATTCTGCTCAGATCCTGGCTTCTCAAGGTCCATGTCTCTGAGTCTTTGAACAAGATAGGTGTAGCTATGACTTAATAAAGTTGAGTCCACTTTCGTGTTCTCCTCTTGAGGGTTTTGCTCAAGGTTCCGCAGATGTGTTGAAATTTGTGCAATTTCTTTTGTATTTCGTTCTCAGTTTCATAAGTAAGATCACATTCTAGGTAGGTGAAGGGTGATACCTGTTCTATGACCTCATTTTCAATGACAATTTTTGTGTGAATAGTTTCTTACCTTTGAAAGCTGTGGATTTGTTTTTGTTTTTTTTTACAGAGATTTTCATTCCGTAATCTTGGCAAATTTTGTGAAGTCTATGCGTAGATCTCTGTAGATCATCTTCAAATTTCTGAATTATAGCTTGGTCATCCGCGAACAGCAGTGTGTTGCTGTTCGTGGCTACATTTAGCCTAATGGCTGAGGCGGCCGAATTTTCCGTTTTCGTATGATGTCGTCTATATAGAGATTAAATGAGGTTGGAGATAAACTACAGCCCTGTCTGACACCTTGGTTAGTGTCGACCTTGTCTATTTTGAGTGTATCGATGAGTATCTCTCTATTCTAAAAAAAAGTAAAGGCCGCTGGCGCTATCAAAGCTTGTAGGCCTATCTCCTCCTGAACCGTGGGGATTTAAGTTTCCACTAAGGTGCCCACAGATTCGAAAAATTCCGAGGAGCCTGCTAAGCTGACTTAAATTTCAAAAATCGAATTACTTTAGAAGATATTAATAAAAAACTGAAAAAATAAACAGAATGGTTGCCAGATTTGGCATAAAATCATTCATTCCTTTGCAACAAAGCGTTTCCAAATATGTAGTATCACGTGAAATTGTCAAACATGAAGAAGAAATACACACATTTTACGCCAAAATAAAAACTACATGAAATAAGTAACTCAAAATGTGTTACAGAAAGTTGACAATTTTCAAATAGTAAGTTCGCTTAGACAACAGGAGTTTAGAATGAGCGATTATCCGTTTTTCCAAAACAGAATAACTAATATCTTGAAAAGGGAAAATAATTAAAATGCAGATTATTTTAAAGACGGTTCGGTCCAGCTGGATTATTTGCTACCAGTAGAAATATTTGGCGGCGTTAACTATGCCATTATAGCAGTTACAGTACACTTTGGATATTTGCTTGCGCGACGAGATGGTATAATTCGTGGTGCTAAGTACGCCAATCTGCAAACGATAATGTAAATGAAAATATGGATAACGGTTTTCCAGGAACCTTAAATGAACAGTAATTATAGGTTGTGAGCATGTGTAAATCGCCAAATAATGAAAAGTCGCCATGGGTGGCAAGCTATCCTATCCGTTCCATAGCTTTTATTAAATTTACATGTACACAAGTCGCCAAATAATGACAAATCGCCATGGGTGGCAAATTCGCAAGGTGTCCAATAGGTTTTACATTATTAAAAATACAGCTGAAACAGATGTTCTGATTTTATTACGCTTTAGCTCCTAATTAATATAACTTTTGAATGGCAACATTAAATATCATTGTGTTTCTGAGGAGTGCAAATAATTTTTCCAGCGATTATAAGCGGAGTACGCACTCCAGGTGGAGTATAGCTCAGGACCCGTACAATACCGATTCCCATAACAAAATATCTTCCGTGTTATGAGGGGGAGGGGGGTCTACTGTAGTGTGAAGTTTAAATTTTTATGTACCAATGAACCTGCAAGAACCAAGCAATGTGTAGCTCAGTAACATTCTATCTGATCCAATCTTCGGGTTTTGTCTGTTGAAATTATGTCTTTTTTACGAATAAGCCTTATTAGGGGCCGAATGCCTCATACGAAAAGTGAGCGTAGCGAGTCTGGGGGCCTTGGCCCCTAGCCTTTGATATAAAAACTGACATGCCTAGATCAGGTGTCGGGGGAATCCCCTGCATTCTATGATAGACCATGGCTTTTCCCTGTTCACACGGTCAAAAGCCTTTTCGAAGTCTACAATTAGGGATGGACGCGAGACGGCATTTTGCTAGACGAGACAGAGATTTACAGCTTTTTTGCGAGACGAGACAAACATTTTAACATTATCATATAGGGATTTTTGCGAGACGAGACAAAGCTCTTAGGCTGTTTTGCGAGACGCCTATTTTTCGTCTCGCTTCCATCCCTATACAATAACAATAGTATGTGTTTCCAGGCTGAATTCTCTACGTTTTTCAATAATCTGTTTTAAAGTGAATGCATCATGTATACGGGATCTGCCTCGTCTGAAGCCAGATATTTTGAAGATTAAAGCATTTTTTTACCTATGACTAGCAGTTTCAGAAGAAGTTTCATGAAATAATTTATGCTGAAAGTCAGAAAAGAATCTCTTGCTATTTTATAAAAGTATCAATGATTTTTAAAGAATGGTTGATGATTAGAAGGAACTCGAACTACGGCCATTTATTTCCAGGAGGTGAGCTCCAAATTGTTAATACTGGGTTAGCATTCAGAAGGCTGGTGAAAAGCATAGTGATACCACGGGGAATCAAAGTAGTGGTTTTTTCAAATGTACAGCTATTTTATAAAAAGTATCAAGTTTGATGGAGAAGTTTGATGGTTACCATCAAACTTCTTCGATAAAAATCATTCTGCTGTTGAAATGGTTGGGTAGACGGCCACCCACTCTGGCATATGTATTGTACACGAAATGGCGCTCAGATAAGATTTTTAAACAATTTAGTTCAAGAAATGTCCGCTAGGTGGCGAAAAACGCCTAATACTTTTGATTGCTATTTAGTTAATTTTTATGTTTCTGAATTTTCATTCCTTCATTACTTTCCGAACATGTACCATGTAAGGAAAGTATTGTAATCATGAAAAAATTCGACTTCGGGATTTTGGTGTATTTACACGTTTTGAGGTCTTCTGAATTCTTTTATGTTATTTTTACGAGATGTATGTGTGTATGTGTGTGTGTGTATGTGTGTATGTGTGTATATGAGTGAACACGATAGCTCCTAAACGGGGCATACGATTGAGCTCAAATTGGGTATATATGTTATAAACCACCGTCACAAAACCGGTATTGATTTTGGTATGCATAGGCCTTATAGTTTTTCTACAGGGCTACGACAAAGATTTCTTTTACATTATGGCCTATGGGGGAAAATTGTTGAAAGTGTGCTAGCGTGTAAACTGTACATTCGATTGAGCTCAAAATGAAAAGATTAAGAATTTTTGCTGAATTATTCAGCGATTGAAAGTTATTTAAATGCTTGGTAATGATCTTAATTGTAAGTGTTCGGAAAGTGGACTGCAGTCCACTCCAGATTTAAATAAAAATGCTTTTTAACAATGTGGTTATGTTTTCTGTTTGCCTTCCTGGACGCCCGCGCTCTATTTGCCGTGAATATGAATAGATTACTACTACTAAAGCTGCATATATTATTCCTCTGTGCTATATTATGAAATCTATTGAGAATGGTGTAAGCAGCAGTTAAAGTTCCTTTGTAGGAGCATCCAAATGAGTTCGAATGCATCCCACTCTATGATCAGTCATTGTTTAAAACCTATTTTAAAAATTCTCGTTTGTTTGAAGCAAAATAAAATTAATATATATGGGACAAATGATTACAAGATAACGTTTTCCATAGAAAGCATTGTACGTAGCAATTATAGTTCTACAAAAGCACTCAAAATAGTTCCAATATATTACGATTTATAGCAGTTTAGACTCATGAAAAAAGATACAATAAGCAAATAAAAGTTTATAACAATTTAATTTTTATTGAATAGTTTAATCTTCATTACAAAATAGCATATAAATTCTTTTAAAGGGTCTTGCAAAGCTGCGTTAATAGTGATATACAGCATTTTGAGATTATCCCCAAAATATTATCACGTTTCACTGGTACATCGTCAACTTAGCGCAAGAAAGACTGTTCTTTAGGAAAGTGCTTTATAGTTGATGAGTTTGACATGATTTATCTTTCATTTTATTAGCTATTGCATCTTTCATGACGTTTAAAATAAAGAGTTCAAAAACTATATAAGTACTTATGTGTGAACACTAATTTTAATAAATTGTAATTTATATATTAATATTTTAACGAATATGATTAATGTTTCTAGTGGAAAATATTTTATTTGCTCTTTTATTCATTTTACATCTCTAGTTTCTAAACTAAATTATGCCTAACCTTTGTAAAATGTTAATTTGTATGTACATGTACACCTGCAGAAATGTTTGTAAAGAATTGCAAGATTTTACGCACGTGAGGGAATATAAAATGCAGAGTTTCAAAAGCTGTAGTATTTTTTCCTAATCATAAGCAGTATGCACACATTGACATATGTACTAGCTGCGCATACTGATATTACCTGGAGACAAAATGTGTTAAGGCATAACTTGGTAAAAAAGAAAATTCTCGTTTAATGTTCGCTTGTGTAGTTGCGGTGGCTTATTTTCAAAATCACTAAAGCATAAAGTGAAACTCCAAATGAATTTAAAATATAGTTTGTATATGTCTGCAATCGTTCAAACAGCGAAAATTGTTTAATCCGCCAAAAATAATAAGAAGAATTATTATTATTATTATTTAACTAAAAATATAATTAATGTGTCAAGTCTGCTATCCTAAAATTAAAATAATAATAATAAAGATCTTCAAGTTCCATTGTTTAAAAATTAATAGTTAAATAAATTTCTACATATTTTCTTATCCATAATTAATAAAAAAAAAGAATTTCTCAAAACTTTTGTTGAAAATTCTCAAAAATCACGAACATGCTTTTTTTATATGAATTCCCCGAGAGTTACCGTGACGGATAAAAACCGGGCGTTTCACGCCAGACTCGCGGATGGGGTGGGGACTATCCTGTTTCAACCTAATGAAACCTTCTTACTGAAATCGCCATCTACATGGGCGAAGGAACGAAGGAAGTTTTTAAAAAATCTTATAGGCTTTGTGAAAAAAATACTGAATATTATTTTATGTTTCTCTTAGCGAGGAGAATGTCCAATACGTATGATTATAATACATTTAAAACAATATATTAATAAATGAATTTTCAGCTCACAAAAATATTAGATATGCTAATAATCGAACTCTCCCGAGAGATTTTTAAAAATCGGAAGAAAAAAGAGGAAAAATTATGCACGGCGTCGAATTAAGAGTTCATTTGAAAAAGCACGACTTTCCGATGATACATAGTTTTAAGGTTAAAATTCAGCTACAGAGTACAGAGTATAAAATACACGAAAAATTAAATTTTGAATTACGCTTTCCATTGTTAAATTTGCTGATTCTTCATCCAAAACGCTACTTAACTGACATTTTTCAACTAAATGTTTTTATTTCGGAAATAAAGAGTTAATAATTTAAAGTGTATGTTGTCCAAATATTTTTTTTTTCTTTTCAGACTAAAGAACGGCCTCCAGGGCCTTTTAAGGCGCGGAAATTTAATTCCGCTAACCTTCTATTTTTTTTCTAATCAGCTCACTTCCCCTGTAAAATACCGCTGTAAAAGAGTACCCTGTAAAAAAGCCTTGTAAAATCTACTTAAATATTTATCATAACTTTGAAGTTTTGTGAAATTGAAGCGATTTGCCATGTTTTCCTTCTTTATTTAATTTCTGAAACAACATACTATTTTGGATGACTTTAAATCGACGTAGAAAAATTATTTTACTTTATTTCTGCTTGCAAAAGTGTGAGCTGAAGTAACTTTTAGATCAAATTAAATTATTTTCTCTAGAAAATATTTCATTAAAGTTACAAATTTTTAAATCCGTCATTCCATTTTAGGTAAGTTCATTAATTCATGCCTTAAAGCCTTTTATTCGAGCAAAATAAATTCAGTTAATTGAGTTTGTATTCTAACTTTTAAAGACTGACTTAAGCTGAGCAAACGATCTAACGGTTGATCTTAAGCGCATTACCACTGAAATAAGTTACTGCATACATAGCGAGAACTTGCTTTTAATTAATTTAAGACTTGGCATGCAATTAATTTTGAGCAGTTAGAAGTAAACATTTCATTTTCATACTTCGATTGTTTAAGTTAATTGTCGGTTTCCCTTTGTCGTCAAAGTGTATAACAGGTAAAAATATATTTTATTGCATATGTCTAAAGAATAAATATTTAGCAATTTTTAAAATTCGGTGTGACTTTCTAATCACAAGATTTGCACTTATCCAGCAACACCTGATTTTTTTTGGTATTATACATACATATGTATACGTATAAAACGATATCTAAGAGCGGGGCGCAGAACGTTTGCAGGGGGGCTGTAAAAAAAAACCAAAGAGCGAGTAGTGATGCATGTTTAAAAAAATCATCTTATTTATTCACATTTCTACTAAAAAATATATATCCAGACGGGGTGCGCCACCGTAAGTTAACCTTTGTTTGAGGGCGCGACGTTAAAAGGGTGAGAACCGCTTCTTTAGGAACATGTCCCATTATGTTGCGTTTTCATATTTATATCTATCCGTATAAAACGCAAGCTGAACGCGTGTTTCTTCTTTAGACTTAAAAGTTCAGTAGTCTGTTCTATTGAACTGCTCCAAACTCGCTCAATCGACTCGAAATCATTAAACTTGACAACCCATCCGCTTTATTCTTCCACAAAACCTAAATTAAGAACTTTTTTGCAATGAGAGAATCCTTATTATTACCACTAGTTAAACATAATTTTAGAGTAAATATACAGCTGCGGAAAAAAGCCCTATTTTATCTTATTTTTCCGCTGTTCGGCGTCCAGCAAAATTATATGTACCGTTCGTTTACGAATAACGCATATTTTAATCATCTGATGTTCTTAGGGCACTTATTTTTTTAAGCACTAGGTAGCACCAGGTACTACACCGATCTTGTAGGCCGGTTTTGTAGACATGAACTTTTCAAATGCGTTTGCCAGATAACGTGGAGGAGGGGGCGTTAATAAACTGTTGAAGTCGCGCAATTTTTGATAATTGATCGCTAAGTTTGGAGCCAAAAGCGACAATTTATTATAAAGGAAGAGTACAGTTAGAAAATGCCTGCCGACGATTGTAGTTTTAGGAGGCTATTTTAATATAGATTGCAATGCCGAAGAATAGTTTTTTATGGAACAGAGAAGAGAAATACGGTACACTCCTTGGTCATGACACACTATCCAAATGGTATTTATAAAGGTGAAGTATAGTTTGACTATGCCTGGCGAAAATTGTTAAACAGTGTTGGTAGGCGATTTTAGTATAGATTTCAATTCCGAAGAAGTGCTTTATGGAACAAGGAAGTAAAACACGGCACACTCATGGATTATGATGCCCATTCTAAACATTTTTTAGGATAGTTGGAATATACTTCGCAAAGGTTGTAAAGCAGTTTTGGGAGGGGGTTTCAAGATAGATTTCGGTTCCACAGATGCGTTATATTTAACAAGAAAGGTGAATACGGCACACTCATGGATTATGATGCCTATTCCAAACAGTATTTAATATGGTGAAGTATAGTTAGAACATGCTTGGCGAAGATTGTAAAACAGTTTTAGAACGCGATTTTAATATAGATTTCGATTCCAAAGATGTGTTTTATGGAACAAGAAAGATAAACACGCCAAACTCGTCGATTGTGGTACCCATTCTAAACAATATTTAAAATGGTTAAGTATAATTGGAATATGCCTGACGAAGATTAGAAAACAGTTTCAATAGGCGATTTTAAGATAGATTCTGATTCCAAAAATGTGTTTAACGGAACAAGAAAGAGTTGATTTCAATTTTAACGCTCCCACTTTCGCCAACCTAAACTAAATCGCCGCACTTTGGCAAGCTTTGCAGTCATGGGTCTCTAGGAGTTATGCACAAGTTTAAACACTCCCAAAAGAACTAGATGAAAGCTAAACTGGACAAATGAGTGATAAACGCACTGGATAAGGAATTTGAAGACATTTAATTATTAAAACTACTTTAATCGGCAACCCGAAATAAATAAGTAAGAAAAGGAATGCTATACTTACATGTTGTTCTAAATCGCCATTTTAATTCTAAATTACAGTTGTCACATAAATAAGAAAAATAGTCATGGTAACTGCATATGTTTAACTATCGCCACCTTGGTGAGAGTCGGGACGTTAAGGAAGGAATCAACGTTAAAGTAGGAATTAGTTGTGTTTTTTAACAAGTCAAACTAAAAATTCAATGACCTGCAAACTTGCACGTGCAATATGCCGATTTATTTCAATAATCCCTATTACCTTTCAGAGATTGAAACTTTTGGCCTGTACTATCGAAGATCGATTGAAACAATTGCGCAAAATGTGAGACGTAATCTAATAAATTATGATAAAAAAAAAACTAAAGGAGCACTCTTTTATTGTAATATGATCTAGAACAATGCTCCCCAACCTTTTTATCGCCGCGGACCAATCAACGTTTGATAATTTTTACCGCAGCCCGCTGAAGGTGGAAGGGGGGGGGGGGTTCGAGGTTCATTGTTTTGATTTAATAAAAAATTTAATTGTATTTAAACCTGCTTTCAAATAAAATACAGTCCCACAAAAAAATAACTATTAGGTGATTTAACATTTTAACTCAGTAGAATGCTAAAGCAATGAAAACCCTGAACTTGTTTCTTTGCAACGAGCCGGTTTCATATGGGAGTAATAGAAGACAATGACACCTGAAATAAGTTGCTTATGCTCAGTTGATTCCGTTGTTTGTGTACTGCTTTCACTGTTCAAAACCCTGTTTCACACAGATTAAGTTCTCGGAAGGGCAATAGGGATTTAAGTGACTACAATTTTAATTAATAATTTTGAAATGCTTAAAAAACAATGAACTAATTTAAAATAGTTATAAGATTTCTTCTGTTACAAAGGTATAAATTAACTAACCCAAACCGACAAAGTCGAAGACTGGGAGAAAAGCACCACCGTAAATAAAATGGATATAATTTATAATTCCTCTGCTGGCTAGGTACCATTTGATCCACGGACCGGTACCAGTCTGCGGACAGGAGGTTGGGGACCACTCATCTAGAATAACAATCCTTAAATAAAGAATTTGTTCAACAACAATATGTTGCCCCGCAACTTGGTATAACTGAACTTTTTATAAAGATAAGGTGCTTGACAAAAGAATAAAATTTAATAAAAATAAAAAAAGCGCAGGATGTTTGATATCATTTGTAAACTTATTTTAATTGCAAGTTATTCGTAAACACTCTTATTCTGGAAATATTATTGAAAGACTCCTTATTCTTTTTTAACATTATTTTTGTGTGTGTGTGTGTGTCAATCCCTTTATTCTCATTTTAAGCTTAACGTTAAACTATGATGTGGAAATTTTTTTAAAGTATTTAAAGATTGTTTTTTACTTTTTAGTTCATATTGAGATGGGTTTATTTATTATTATTTTTTTTAACTATAATTTGTTTTTATTTTTGCCTTTAAGAACTACTGAACTAAAAAGCAAAAATTAGATTATCGGTAATCGATACCGAAACCCTAGAACAATTGCGATACTTTTGAAGTGAAAACATTTTTTAGGTACGTTGGGATGGGGAAAAAGTATACAATTCGCTTGACCGTCATGCTCAGATACATATGGGGAAAAGTGAATTGAGGAAAAAGTGGATTGCGATGTCATAGCTACACCGTCTCTGGCGTGTTGAGATTTCTTCCTCCTTTCTTTGAATTTTAGTGCTGCCATCTGTTATCATACTTAGGAATTTCAACCCTAATAGCACAGATGGTCACAAAACAGTCGCTGTAACGTCACAGAGGGTCACAACTGTCACAGGACTATCACAAACTAGGTACATATTGTGACTTGTGAGTAATGCGACTCCACTGTGTGGTCACTGCGACCCGTTCTTTGTGACCAGTCACCAGGTGACGTCACTGGGAAGTCACCCTGTGACTACTGTGTGATCGGTCACTAAGTGGTCGCTTTGTGAAGTCACTGTGGGACTGATTTGTGACTGCCGGTTGTTGTGACGTCATAGTGACTGTTCTTTGCGACTTAGCAAACAAACTTATTTGTAATCACATTTTTTGAGTGATACCTTATTTCAAACATTTAATGAGCAAATGCTAAAGTGATAACGACTAATATGATAAAATCTCACATTAGTCGCTACTACTTTAAAACTAATAGTTTTCTTCCTAGTAACTCTGCTGGAACTAGCAGCGATTTATGGTAGTTCATGCTTTTTTTCCTTGCTGGGATGCAGCATTTAATGCTAGTCTAGCAAGCAAATACCAGCATGAATTTTAACTTGGGTGAAATGACTAATGTTTGAAGTGATTATATATTGTATCAATTTCGGAATGTGGGAACTTTTATTTATCTAAAGAAATAAAATTAACCTGTTCTTGCTATTAAAAAAATTTTGCGATTTCTATCCGTTTTACCTTCTCACTCCGGCGGTACAACAGTTGTACCAAAAAATAAATCTGACTGAAGAACGGCGCTGGTACAAATGCCTTACCAAGGACTTCTTTCCCCTTTTTTGACAGGAAATCCATTCACCCTGGGGAGAAAGTGGTAGTCAATTGACCGGCATCGAGCATACAGATTTGTATTTTGTTTGCGGACTTTTGTGGTCAGTGATATTTGCCCCTACCTACCAACAAAAGGCAAAGCGTGCTCTTCAGCTGGGAAGTAGTGAAATGAAATCTTATAGATTCCGCCGCTTTCTGGGACAAAAATCCTCATGTGTGAGCCGGAGCGAAAAGGTTAAGCATTTGGGACCCCATTTAGACCGCCAAAAAAATGTTTGTCTGATTGTCGCTCTGTCAGTGCCGCTTTTTTTATTCGCACATTACATAAAACTGACAGAAGCGAATGAAATACAATTAAGTGGTCACTCAATTTAAACTACATGCGTCGAATTTTTAAAAAATTCATCAAATTTTGAGATTTTCCGAAAAAAATTACAAGCTGCGTAAATTTTTGTTCGCACATCACGCAATAACAATTAAAGGCGAAGGAAATGAATTTTGGTGACATGATAAGTGGTCACTCAACTTAAGTAATAGGTGTCGGATTTTTATAAAAAATTGATTAGATTTTGTGATTTTTCTGAAAATTGTTTCAAACTGCGTAAATTTTTGTTTTAGTATGCATGAAAACTGCATATAATTTGCACAACAACTGCATACTTTCAAAAAATATCCACTTTTCATGCACAAATTGTGTACAAGCTATATGTTTTTGCAAAAAAAGTGCAGACTTTTTTCTAGCTGGGTAGATGCTATAATTTTCGATTATTTATTTTAAAAAACTGTACTTAATTTGGATAGCTATATATTTATTTTGCAATAAAGTTAATTTGATAAAGTGGAGAGTGTTAATAATTATATACTGTATCTTATTTGAATTATAAGTGTTATACTACAGTGCATTTGAATTTTAAGTATAAATCTAGAGTTCATCGCAAATAAATAGAATTACTGTTCTTTACAACTTACGTGAATAGATATTGGTGATTAAAAAATTCACGTACGTAATTGTTAATTAAATCGAGCAAAATCCAACACGTGGAGAAAAATGTGTATCACTGATGTATACCGTACGCGTTTACCAGCTATGTCGCGTGTGTCACTGTGAATGCACTTCTTTTCTCTTTTTAAATTTTAAATGTTTACAAATATCGAGCGCGAAATTCGAAATATTATTAAATCAAAAATTCTCAAAGCTAACCCGGTGAAAACTGCGTTACAATGTGTACAAATGTATAAAAATATGAATAATCATATGAAAGAATAATCATAAATAAATGTGCGATATCCTTACAGCCTTAGAAAAACATTTAAAATTTCTTACAAAGAATTTCAACTGTATAAAATGTGAATAAGCGTTCCCAAATGTTTAGTCTTTGTTAATAAAAAAACAGTAATGTGTGGAAACCTGTTTAACTGCATAAATATAAATTTTAGTAAGCTTGACGAGAAGTTTTTACTTCTGACATGCTGTCCTACGACTGACTGTTTTATTTATTTATTTTTTATTGTGTTTAAAAAGGGAAACCTTGAATTGGATACCACAAGTGATGTTTCAATGCGAACAAAGGTGTTTATTGAACGCACATGTTGAATCCGTGACGCAGAAATTATGGTGGGGTATTAGGAGTTGTTTACAAGAACTACCAATATTTAGGAGATGCCTCTTTTCTAGTTAGATTTAAATTAGCATATGATAATCTTTTAAATGCACTTTAAACAATGAATGTCGATAGATTGTATTAAAATGTATTCAAATTGTTTTGTGTGTTCCTGTAAAAGAACTATCCATGCTATACACACCACTAGCGAAACCATTATGTGATTATACTTCTTAGAGTAACCTACTACCTCCTACCTCATTCAAAGTTTGTTCTATGATCACAAAATCATTCTGCTGATAAAAGTATACATGTATTTTTTTTTAATTCAAAGTTTTTATTTTCCCATGAAAAAGTACGTGCAATAGGTAATTTTTTGTAATTGCATCTTTTTGCTCTTTAGTTTGAGAGTTTTCAAACCTCAGTAAAAGTATTAATTACATATCTGTTCAAAAGAGGAACTACGTTTTTCTTGTATATAGTTTAATTTGCTCTAATGCACTATTTAAAGTATTGCATGAAAGTTGTACAAGTTTGCTTCTGAAAAAATACCGATACTACAAATCAAACTCTAGAATTACAAGAATACATAGAAAAGTACTTCATTTGAACGCCTTTAAATATGTATGCATAGATTTTTTTAAAAGGAAAAAATGCATGTTATTCATGTTATTATCGATTTAGCTTTTGATTATATTATGCAAACTAACTGTAAAGATAAAGTCAATTTTTCCATGATTTCCTTTCATATGTAGTTTTATACTTAGCATAAAATCAATTCTTAAACAAAAGGACTATTTTGAATTTATGAATATATATATATATACTAGCTGACCCGGCAAACGTTGTTTTGCCATATAAATTATTCCTAGGACTATTTTAGTAGTAAGAAATGACTAACTTATTGTAAGTGTGTGAGGATGTGGTATATGAGTGGAAGAGGCATGGAGCGCTGTGAACCATGCTGGAATATAAAAATAACACAATACCAAACATTTATATTTTTAATTCATTGTAATTTATTCTTTACATTTATGAATGGGAAATGGGAATCATAATCCATGAGTGTACAGTGTTTTCCTTTCCTTTCCAGTGCTTTGTTCCACAAAGCACTTCTTCAGAATAGAAATCAATATTAAAATCGCCTAATAAAACTGTGTTACAATATACGCCAGGCGTTTTCTAACTATACTCGAAATATATTTATAATAAATTGTCACGTTTTGGCTCCCCATTTAGCGATCCATTATCAAAAATTGCAAATCCTTGTGCGACTTTCAACATTTTATTAACGCCCCCCCCCCTCTCCACGTTATCTGGCAAACACATTTGAAAAGGGACTCGATGTGCTAATGCCTAGACAAAAATCCTGTTTGAACTTATTAGCACTCTGGTGCTAAAAATTTTGAGGTGGACCGCCCTTGTGACTTTGGGGTATGAGACAAAATCATATTCGCAGACCTAACGAATATACATATAAAATTTCTTTAAAATCGGTCGAGCCGTTTTGGAGGAGTATGGTAACTAACACTGTGACATGAGAATTTTATTTATTAGATATACCCAATATGGTTTGGTTTGGTTAGTTGGTGTTTAATGGCACAAGGTCCAGAAAGGACATACTGCGCCAGACAATGTGTATATATGGTAAAATAAAGTTTTCAAGTAAAAATGTGTCGCATAAAACAGGTGAAGCTAAAATCCATGAGTTCTAAAACGATAAAAGCAAATGTAGAAAGGTAAAAAGTAGATAAAAAGAAATAAGCCAAGGACATCTGGATGGGGGCTCCCATCCAGATACCAGTCAGAGAAAAGTTATACCTCACACTGTGTAAAAAATATTGATGCATCGAAGAAAAGCAAACAAATTACAGTGCGGGGTTTCACCCAATATGATGTCAAGTTTGGGATGAGAACAGTTAAAATAAGTATGATAAAAATTGTTAAAAGCTGTACAAGAGGTTAGAATATGACATATAGTAAGATGCGTATTGCAGTGTGTACACGGAGGGGCAGGCTCTCCAAGAAGAAGGTGTTTGTGAGTAAGCCTCGTGTGGCCGATACGAAGGCGAGTCAAAATGACGTCAAATTTGCGGTAAGGCTGCGATAGCCAGTGGGTGATGGAGGGATGGATGGTGTGAAGTTTATTACTAGTTTGACAGC
Source organism: Cheiracanthium punctorium (assembly GCA_038373885.1). Lineage (NCBI taxonomy): Eukaryota > Metazoa > Arthropoda > Arachnida > Araneae > Cheiracanthiidae > Cheiracanthium > Cheiracanthium punctorium. Next base: position 18,471 of record JAWZYV010017823.1, on the reverse strand, counting down.
TCCACTCATTGAACCAACTTTCTTTTATGCTGTTCGATATGCCAGATTTTATGTCAGTGTAGGGTAATGGTTCTGGATAAGGGTTAGTAGCATGCTTTGCCAAAGCATCGGCCTCTTCATTGCCCGAGATCCCAACGTGACTAGGAACCCAGCAGAAACGGATAACAAAGCCACGGTTTGTTAGGTGGCTATACAGTTGTTGGACTTTGGCTCTGTAGCTGTGCAGAATAGAGTCGGATTTCAGGCTTTCCAGGGCACTTAAAGAATCTGAATAAATAATAAAATGTTTTTTGTTGGTACGAGATATGTGTAAAAGGCTTTCATAAATGGCGAGCAATTCAGCTGTAAAAACAGAGCAGAAGGCAGGGAGTGTGTAACTGCAGGATTGAGAACAGCTAACATAGGCAAAGCCAACATGATTCCCACATTTAGAGCCATCAGTGTAGATTTCTTCTTGGTGTTTGTTCTTGTGTTTTTCATGTTGGAAGAGTTGCTGGTATATTTGTGGATCTGTATTCTGCTTGGTAAAGCCTTTGAAGGGTTGGATGTATAAAATCTGAGAGGCTGCCCAAGGTGGTTCAAGAGGAGAGTTAGCGCAGACTTTAACATCTGCTAACTGGGTTCCACTAAGACTTTGACGAATCCGCAGGCCCAAAGGAGGAATACAGGATGGACGGTTAGAATAAAAACGTTCTAGGTGATTGTCTAAAAGAGAATTTGTCAATGGGTGCGAGGGATGAGAGAGTATACGAAAGTATGTATTTAGTGATAGTTTATGACGTATGTGGGTGAGAGATGGCTCATGACAAATGATATAGAGAGACTGTACAGGCGACGTCCGGAAAGCACCGGAGCAAATGCGCAGTGCGGTATGATGGACAGTGTCAAGCTTCTTTAAAACTGATTGGCGGGCAGACCCATATATGCAGCAGCAGTAATCCAATTTTGAGCGTATAACAGCCCGGTAGATGCGCAGAAGGGCATCTCGTTCAGCCCCCCAAGAGGTATTGGTCAATACTTTTAAGATATTAAGATTTTTTTCGCACTTGCTGCGGATATAGGAAATGTGGTTGGCAAACGTAAGTTTTTTGTCGAGATATAGACCTAAAAATGTAGTGGAGTCATTTACTTTTATTTTAGAGTGACCCAGATAGAGATCAGGATCTGGATGGATCCCACGTATGCGGCAGAAGTGTATAGCTACAGTCTTTTCTGCAGAGATGTTGAAGCCATTTTTGTTACACCAGTTTAGAATCCTATTGATGGTATTTTGAAGTTGGCGCTCAATGTACCGCATGTCTTTCCCCTGACAGGAGATTTGTAGGTCGTCGACATACAAGCAACCATTTACAGTCGGAGGAAGTTGTGTGAGAATATTATTAATTTTTATAGCAAAGAGGGTGACACTAAGAACGGAGCCTTGTGGAACACCCTCTTCTTGGACAAAGCGATCAGATTGAGTACCGTTAATACGGACCCTAAAGTAGCGCTGAGAGAGGAAATTATGTATAAAAATCGGAAGGTTGCCGCGGAAGCCTAAGGTATGGAGATCGCGGAGGATACCATACCGCCAGGTCCGGTCATACGCCTTCTCCATATCGAAGAAAATGGAGACCAAGTGATTCCTCCTTAAAAAAGCAGTGCGAATTTGGGACTCTATGTATATTACATTGTCAGTAGTTGATCTTCCCCTGCGGAAGCCGCTCTGAAAAGGGTGTAGATGGCCCTCATTTTCCAAGACGTAAACAAGGCGTGCATTGATCATCTTCTCCACCAGTTTGCATAGGCAACTGGTGAGGGCTATGGGTCGGTAATTACTGGGGTTAGATGGATCCTTATTAGGTTTCAGAATGGGAATGACTATTGCATTTCTCCAGGAGTTAGGGAAGGTATGTTCGCTCCAGATTCTATTATATAACTGTAAGAGATTAAGTAAAGAGCCGTGGGAAAGATGTTTCAACATTTCATACGTAATACCATCAGGGCCTGGAGATGTATTTGTAGACTGTTTTAGATATTTGTTGAGTTCATGGATGGTAAAGGCACTATTGTAAGCAAAGTAGGTAGCGGTGTTAAAAGTTATCCTTTGCCGTTCAGACTGTTGTTTATATGGAAGGAAAGTATTCGAGTAGGAAGTGCTGCAGGAGTTAAAAGAGAGTGTTTCTCCAATAGCATTTGTGATGTTTTTTGTATCTGATATTATTTGGTTATTAAGGGAGAGGCAGGTTATTGCATGGTTACTATAGATTCCCATGGCTCTTTTTGTTTTTGCCCATAGCTCCTTACCAGAGGTGGAGGTAGAGATGTTAGACACATATTGGATCCAAGAATTTTTTTGTGCAAGCCGCCTTGTTTTCCTAGCATGTGCCTTGGCTTTCTTGAAAAGAATGAGATTTGCAGTGGTTGGACACCGGCGAAAGGTGTTCCAGGCCTTTTGCTGCTGCTTTTTGGCGAGCGTGCATTTTGGATCCCACCACGGTTTTTTATTTCTTCGAGAGTTGGTTCTGGATTTTGGAATACTTGCATCCGCAGCTTTAAGGATGATGGATGTCACAGTATCCACGACCTCGTCAATATTGCCTTTAATGGTGTCTGAAGAGATAATAGCGAGTGAGGTGAAAGTTTTCCAGTCAGCTTTATCATAGTGATAACGGGGTGTGGTAAATTTCTGGGTTGAATATTGGTACAGAGGTGAGAGAAGGATTGGAAAGTGATCGCTATTGTGTAGATCACTGGATACAGAGAAGTTATATAATGGCAGGATTTGAGGAGAACAAATGGCAAGGTCTATGGCATGGAAGGACTTTGTGGGAAGATGGAAATAAGTATTATCACCATTATTCATGATGCACAGGGAGAAATCTTTAATGAGTTGTTCGATACGATGGCCTCTGTTGTTAGTGTCTTTGCTACCCCACAACGGACTATGAGCATTCATGTCACCGAGAAGAATGAACGGTGAGGGGAGTTGTTGAACAAGATTATTGAGGGATGATTGGCTAATGGAAGTATTTGGAGGTAGATAAATACAGCACACAGTAGTAAGGTGTTTCAGAAGGATACGGGCAGCAACAGCCTGGAGACAAGTATTGAGGTTGAGGGTTTGATAAGGGTAATTACAGTTAACCATTAGGGCCACTCCGCCAGAGGCCCTACCACTGAGCTCATAGTCCTTGCGGAGTATAGAGTAATTACGGATAGAATATTGTCTATTGGTTGTAAGGTAGGTTTCTTGGAGAGCGAGGCAAGCGGGATTATGATCGTAAATTAAAGTTTTGAGGTCGTCAACTTTATTTAGGAAACCGTGGCAGTTCCAAGAGAGCAACAATGCCATAATTAAGTGATATGGCCATCGTGCATCTTCTTAGTTGGAATCCCTGCGGGAATATCTGGAGGTTTGATTTCGTCGTGTTCCATTGATTCTTCATCACTTATTTCGGATTCTGATGGGGCTAGGTTTAAAATGGTGTCATCAATTTGTGGTTGTGGAGGTACTTTTTTCATGCTAGATTTATTGTGTTTGGATTTGTAGGAAGCTGTTTTAGTGAGCAGAGGTCTAACTTGAGTGTAGCTATTGCTTGGTACCTTTTTCTTTGGAGGATTTTTCTGGGATAAGGAGCAAGATTTATTTGGTTTAGGTGCTGTTTGTTTACTCATTGAGGTGTTGGTGGTGGAAGTATTGGTTGGTGGATCGGTCTGAGTAGCTATTGAGTTAGTAGATTTTACTGCAGCAGCATAGGATAGGCCAGATTTTGGTGTGCGAGCTTCTATTATTTTACGGGCATCAGGATAGGAAAGTCTTTGAGAGGCGCGCAGGGATTGAATTTCTTTTTCAAATGCCCATTTTGGGCAGGACTTTGAGTATGATGGATGTTCCTGTGTGCAGTTTACACATTTTGCAGGTGCTGAGCAGGTTTCACTGTCGTGGCCAGAGGCACCACAGCGGGCGCAAGCCGGTGATCCACGACAGGAGGTTTTGGTATGACCGAACCTTTGACACTGAAAGCAACGGATAGGATTTGGTATGTATGGTCTAACTGGGCATAATAGATAGCCGGCTTTTATATGAGATGGAATAGTTGGAGACTGAAAGGTTAAGACTATATGTTTAGTGTTAATAAGTTGGTTATTGCGACGAATAGTGATTCGACGAACTGCGCATACACTTTCGTCTCTCAGGTTTTCTAATATTTCGGATTCAGAGCAGTGTAAAAGTTCGGGTTCTGATATGACTCCTCTGGATGTATTTAAGGATGTATGGGGTGACACTGTGACAGATTTTAGTCCAAAATTCTTTATTTTCATTATTTTTGAGGCTTGTCTATTGTTTGATACTTCTACCAGGAGGTCTCCAGATCTTAATTTTTTTACTTTTTTAACTTCACCTACATTGGATGTGATGCATTTGTGGATAAGGAATGGTGATATTTCATGGAAGGTACCTTCAACTATGTGAATGATGAAGAATCGAGCATTTGTATTAGTAAATTGAGAATCCATGTTTTCTTTGTTTATTGATTGCAGAATAGTTGTCTCAGATGGTGGATTGGGAGAAGAAGAAAATTTCGTAGCCATGTTGGAGAAAAGATGTTCGGACCCGGCCGCACCACCCACCACGGAGCCCAACAAGGGGATGCTTATACTTGCACCAGTGCTAGCCGGGTCTATACGCGCACAGTACATCCCTGTAAGCAGCGTCCACCCTTAACGACGTGCCCAGCAGAAGACCGATTGCTTGATCCCTAGCAGTTGAACAAGTCAGTACCACCAGCCGATTGATACACAGGGGAACGCTGTGTACCTCCCGTTTACCCGAAGCCGAGGCCAAAGTAATGTGTTGAGGTTGATCCCGTCCCAATGGAAATGCCATTCAGATGATTTCCCCTACGGGAACACCCCTCAATTACCAGGTTCCCCATTTCCGGGGACACGGGTCTCCACGCACGGCTAACACGTGGGTAGTTTTCCGCCAATAGAAGCTGACGGCACAGGGCGACCGCAGCTTCTAAGGGGGGGCCCTCACCTCCAAAGAGGAAACTACACTGAGGGGGAAAAGGAAGGAGACAGCTAAAAGGAGAGGAGGTTAGAACAAAGAGGAGCGAAAGATCGCTAGGGCCCCGGGATTGCGACACCCGTAAAGACCTAGAGTAGGTCTTCCCCCTGAGGGGTACCCAATATGAGTTCAATCGAATGTACCGTTTAAACGCTAGAGCACTTTCAAGAATTCCCCCCCCATAAGCCATAATGTAAAAGAAATCTTTGTAGTAGCCCAGTAGAAAAACTATAAGTTCTATACACATCAAAATCATTGTCGGTCTTACGATGGTGGTTTATAACATATATACCCAATTTGAGCTCAATCGAATGCCCCGTTTAGGTTGGTTGGTTGGTTAGTTGGTGCTTAATGGCACAAGGTCCAGAAAGGACATACTGCGCCAGACTATGTGTATAAGTGTAAAAAGAGAGTTTACAGGTATAAAGGTGTTGCTTAAAACAAGTAAAATTAAAAACCATGAGGTCTAAAAACGATAAAAGCATGCTGGATAAAGGTTAAAAAGTACCTTAAAATAATATAAGGACATCTGGATGGGGGCCCCCATCCAGAAACCAGTCTGACAAATGTGCACGCTTCACAATGAGTAAAAAAGATTGCTACGGCGAAGAAAGGCGAACAAATTACGGTGCGGGGTTTCACCCAAAATATCGTCAAGTTTGGGATGAGAACAGTTAAAAAGTGTTTGGTAAAAAGTAATAAAAGCAGTACATGAGGTTAAAACATGACGAATGGTGAGGTTGGTATGACAATGGGGGCACTCGGGGGAAGGTTCTCCCAGGAGTAAGTGCTTATGAGTGAGCCTCGTATGGCCAATGCGGAGACGTGTCAAGATGACATCCAGTCTCCGATAGGGATGGGAAGACCAATGCTTGAGAGCTGGGCGTATAGAATGAAGTTTGTTCCCAGTTTCCCTGTCCCATTTATCAATCCAGGTACCTTCTATGATGTAAGAGATGCTAGACTTAATGTCGTTGTAGGAAAGGTTGCCGCAGTACGGGAGGGTCGCAAGCTTTGCAAGGGTGTCTGCTTTCTCGTTACCAGCAATTCCAATATGACTGGGTACCCAGCACAGGAGAATACTGTACCCACGGTTTTTAAGCTGTTCATACATACGTAATACTTTAATAATATAGCTATGGGCAAGGGATCCAGATTTCAGATTTTCCAGGACACTGAGAGAGTCAGAATAGATTATATATTTCTTGGTGTTTTTTCTGGAGATGTACAGAAGGCTTTCATAAATGGCTAGTAATTCGGCTGTGAAGACAGAGCAAAACTGAGGGAGAGTGTAGCTGCAAGAATGATTATTATTCACGAAGGCAAAGCCAACGTGATTACCGGTTTTAGAGCCATCTGTGTAGAGGTCTACATAATTTTCATATTTATTTCTATGATCTAAGAACAGCTGTTGGTATATTTTGGGGTCAGTGTCCTGTTTGATGAAGCCTTCATAGGGCTGAAGGTATGGGATCCGCATTTCAGTCCAGGGTGGGATTTCATTCAGAGAACAAGAAGAGACTATGACATCCTGCAACTGTGTACCGACTAGACTCCTACGGATCCTAAGTCCAAAGGGAGGGGTGCATGAAGGGCGATGATTGTAAAATCTGTCCAGATGGGTGTCTATAAAAGGGTCCTTTAAAGGATGTGAGGGATGAGAGAGTATGCGAAAATATGTATTCAATGAAAGCTTGTGACGAGTGAGGGTGAGAGGTGGCTCATGACAGGTGATGTAAAGACTATGTACAGGTGAAGTTCTAAATGCACCGGAGCAAATGCGTAGTGCACTATGATGCACAGTGTCAAGTTTTTTTAATATTGACTTGCATGTTGACCCATACGCACAGCAGGCATAGTCCAATTTTGATCGGATGACAGCGCGGTAGATCCGCAAGAGAGCATCCCGGTCTGACCCCATGAGGTGTTGGTTAGAACCTTTAAAATGTTAAGTTTTTTCTCACATTTACTGCGGATATCAGAGATGTGTTTGGCAAATGTAAGTTTTTTATCAAAAGTCACCCCTAAAAATTTGACAAAGTCCTTGAGGGCAATGTTAGTATGACCCAGGTAAAGTTCTGGTTCCGGGTGGATCCCACGTTTACGGCAGAAATGTGTACACACTGTTTTTTCGGCAGATATAGTAAAACCGTTGATGTCACACCATTTTAGAATACGATTGCTGGCATTTTGAAGCTGCCGTTCGATCAGACGCATGTCTTTCCCCTGGCAGGATATTTGAAGATCATCTACATATAGGCTACCGGTGACTGTTGGAGGCAGTTGATTTAGAATATTATTGATTTTAATAGAGAAGAGGGTGACGCTAAGTACGGAGCCCTGGGGAACACCCTCTTCTAGTGAGAAATTGTCAGACAGAGTGTTGTTGATCCTTACACGGAAATTTCTGGGTGATAGAAATTTTTGTATAAAAATTGGAAGATTGCCTCGAAAGCCTATATTGTAGAGGTCTTGAAGGATGCCGTATCTCCATGTTCGGTCGTATGCCTTTTCTATGTCGAAGAACACTGACACTAAGTGATTCTTTCTGAGGAAAGCATTACGAATTTGTGTCTCTAAGTTTAAAATATTGTCAATGGTGGACCTGCCTTTGCGGAAGCCACTCTGAAGGGGATGTATATGGTCCCCAGTTTCTAAAATGTAGACAAGGCGAGCATTAACCATTTTTTCCATTAATTTACAAAGACAACTAGTAAGGGCTATGGGACGGTAGTTGCTAGAGTTAGACGTATCTTTTCCAGGTTTCGGGAAAGGAATAACAATTGCATTGCTCCAGGCAGAGGGAAAGGTTTGTTCGTTCCAGATCCTATTGTATAGTTTTAACAGGTTTAGTAAAGAGTCATAGGCTAAGTGTTTCAGCATTTCATAAGTAATGCCGTCAGGACCAGGAGAAGTATTGGAGGATTCCCGGAGGTATTTGGTGAGTTCATTGATGGTAAAATCACTATTGTATGGAAAGTTTGAGGAGGTTTTAAATTTAAGTTTTTTTCGTTCAGATTGTTGTTTGTATGAGAAAAAAGGGTTTGAGAAAGAAGTACTGCATGATATAGAAGCAAGAGTCTGACCGATGTTATTAGCTATTTCTTTTGTATCAGATATTATGTTGTTATTGATGGACAGACAGGATATTGAGGGGTTATTATAGATCCCCATGGCCCTTTTGGTTTTCAACCATAGCTCCTTACTAGTAGTGGTAGATGTTATGCTAGAGACGTATTTCACCCAGGATTGTTTTTGACATTGCCGCCTTATTTTCCTGGCATAAGCTTTAGCTTTTTTAAAAAGTATGAGGTTGTCGGTGGTAGGGTACCGCCGAAAAACACTCCAGGCTTTCTGCTGCTGTTTTTTTGCTAGGGTACAGGTTTCATTCCACCACGGTTTTTTATTGCGCCGAGGTGTCGTGCCCGATTTTGGAATATTGGCATCAGCTGCTGTAATAATGACTGAAGTGACTTTATCCACGACCTCTTCAATAGTGCCTTCAAGGATGTTTGAGGTGATTTTGGATAATGCAGTAAAGTTAGGCCAATCTGCCTTATCATAAATATACCTAGGTGTGGTAAGGGTGCCTTTCGGATTGTAGTAAAGTGGTGAGAGAAAAATTGGAAAGTGATCGCTGTTATGTAAGTCACTGGAGACTGAAAAGTTATATAGTGGTAGGATAGATGGAGAACAAACAGCAAGATCTATGGCATGAAAGGATTTAGTTGGGTAGTGGAAGTAGGTGTTGTCGCCGTTATTCATAACGCAAAGGGAAAAGTTGGTCAACAGTTGTTCAATTAGTAGGCCTCTATTGTTTGTATCTGTGCTGCCCCATAAGGGACTATGACCGTTTATATCCCCCAGGAGGATAAAAGGAGGAGGAAGTTGTTGGATAAGGCTATTGAGAGATGTTTGGCTGATGGTTTCAGTAGGAGGGAGATAAGTGCAGCAGATGGTAGTTAGCTGTTTTAATTTGACACGAGCGGCGACTGCTTGTAGGTTGGTATGCAGATTGACTATTATGTGAGGATAGTTATTGTTGATTAACAGGGCCACACCTCCAGAGGCCCTATCTCCGAGTTCGTAGTCTTTCCGAAGTATTGTATAATTGTGGATAGTGGGATATTTATCGGCTTTGAGATAAGTTTCTTGTAGTGCGAAGCAGGCAGGATTGTGGTCGTAGATAAGTGTTTTAAGGTCGTCACTTTTATTCTGAAAACCGTGGCAGTTCCAAGAAAGCAGCAGAGCCATTATCAAGTGATGTTAGGGATGAGTGAGACCTTGCTTTTAGTCCCCGTAGGTGTAAGTGGGGTGCTAGGGATGTCATCATCATCCATGATATTGTCGGAAATGTCAGAGTCGGTAGGATCTAAATGCAGGATTGAGTCATCAATGGGCTTTTGTGGAAGGATCTTTTTAAGTCTGGACTTACTGTATTTTCCCTTATAGGCTGCAGTTTTTTTTATTAGAGGTCTATTTTGAGTGGAGTTGTTGCTTTCAGATTTCTTAATTGATGTTTTTTTTTTGTAGAGCTATGGTAGAATTATTTTGGGTAGAGGTTGAGTGTTTAGTTTTAGTAGTGGAGGTAGGTATAGAGACGGGCACAGATTTTGGTGGCTCGGTTTGTATGGCAATTGATTTAACAGATTTGACTACTGCAGCATAAGACTAACCGGGTTTGGGTGTACGGGAGTTCATTACTTTACGGGCTTCTGGATATGACAGTCCTTGTGTGGCACGCAAGGACTGGATTTCTTTTTCGTACGACCATTTCGGGCATGAGCGGGAATAGCAAGGATGATCCTGTTTGCAGTTCACGCATTTAGGCGGATTAGAGCAGGTGTCACTGTCGTGGCCAGAGATACCACAACGGGCACAGGTTGGGGACCCGCGACAGGAAGGTTTGGTATGGCCGAACTTTTGACATTGAAAGCATCGAGTAGGATTAGGTATATATGGTCTAACGGCACATGAGAGGTATCCTGCTTTGATATGGGAAGGAAGTTTAGGTGATTGAAAAGTCAAAATTATATGCTTTGTGTTTAGTGTTTGGTTATTGCGCCGGATAGAGATTCTGCGAACTGCACAAACATTTTGAGATTTAAGATTTTCGAGGATTTCGGCCTCGGAGCAGTGTAATAGGTCAGGTTCAGATATAACGCCTCTTGATGAATTAAGTGTGCTATCGGGTGATACAGTGACAGGGTTTGCACCGATAGTTTGTAATTGCGTGATGTTGATTGCCTGTGTACTATTGGTTACTTCCACTAAGATGTCTCCTGATCGTATTTTTTTTATCTTAGCGACTTCTCCAACATTACTAGTTATGCACTTATGTATTAAGAAAGGGGAGGTTTGGCTAAAGTTTCCTTCCTGACGCTTCACAATAAAGAATTTGGCATGACCATCTCCTTGAGTAGGAGACTTCGGAACGTTGACGTGAGACGAAGATAACGTCGAATCCATATTGGGGATTGGAAATTTCGGACCCGACCGCACCACCCACCACGGAGCCCAACAAAGGGATGCACAAAAGTGCACCAGTGCTAGTCGGGTCTATACGCGCACAGTACATCCCTTAGGCAGCGTCCACCCTTAACGACGTGCCCAGTAGATGTCCGTTTGCTTGATCCCTAGCAGTTGACCGAAATCAGGACCACCAGCCGGTTGATACACAGGGGAACGCTGTGCACCTCCCGTTTACCCGAAGCCGAGGCCAAAGCAATGTGTTGGAGAAAACCCCTCAATTACCAGGATCCCCATTTCCGGGGACACGGGTCTCCACGCACGGCAAACACGTGGGCAGTTTACCCGCCAACAGAAGCTGACGGTACAGAGCGACCACAGCTTCTGAAGGGGGGCCCTCACTTCAAGAGAAGAAACCACACCGAGGGAGAAGGGGAAGGAAACAGCAGAAGAAGAGAGGAGGGTAAAAAACAGAGGAGCGAAAGATCGCTGGGGCCCCGGGATTGCGACACTCGTGAAAACCTAAAGAAGGTTTTCCCCCTGAGGGGTGCCCCGTTTAGGAGCTATCGTGTTCACACACACACACACACACACACATCTCGTAAAAATAGCATAAATGACTTCAGAAGACCTTAAAACGTGTTAATACATCAAAATCTCGAAGTCGAATTTTTTCATGATTACAATACTTTCCTTACAGGGTACATGTTCGGAAAAAAAAGGATGAAAATCTGAAACACTTTCAGGTTTTAAATACACACTATAGTTCTATATATTAAAATCGTATCATTAGTTATACGTTGTCCCTATTTTTCTTACTTATTCCATTAAGTTTCAAAAGTGTATCATTATTCATGATTGTGCTGTATTTTTCTTGCTTGTTTCGTAAAACCCATCTTTGGAATCGAAATCTATCTTAAAATCGCGTACTACAACTATTTTACAATCTTCGCCAAGTATATTACAAATATACTTCATCGTTTTATATATTGTTTCGAATGTGCATCATAATCCATGAATGTACCGGTTTGTCTTTCTTGGGTTGATTCCTACTTTAACGCCTCGACTCTCGCCAAGGTGGCGATCATTAAACATATGCAGTTACCATGACGATTTTTTGCATTAATGTGGCAATCGTAATTTAGAAATAAAATGGCGATTTGGAACAACATGTAAGTAAAGCATGCCGTTACATTTTTATTTATTTTGAATTGCCAATTAATGTAGTTTTAATAATAAAGTGTCTTCAGATTCCTTAACTGGTGCGTTTATCGCTAGTTTGTTTACTTTAGTTTTCATCTGGTTCTTTTGGGAGCGTTGAAACGGTACTTACCGTATCGTACAATCGTATTCCAAACCATCAACAATTTCATGTGCCCGGCATTTATCTTGGTGAAAAATTGCTTGTCTTGCCGGACCGCCGGGATAATACGTAAGTACCGTTAAAACTTGTGCATAACTCCCAGAGATCCATGACTGCAAAGCTCGCCAAAGTACGGGGATTTTTTAGGTTGGCGAGAGTGGGGATGTTAAAATAGGAATCAACTTTCTTGTACCATAAAACGCATCTTTGGAATCGAAATCTATCTTAAAATCGCCTACTGAAATTGTTTTACAATCTTCGCCAGGAATATTCTTCCTGTAGGCATATTCCAACTATACCGCAAAGACATTTTAAATGCTGTTTGGAATGGGCATCATAATCCACGAGTGTACCGTGTTTTCCTTTCTTGTTCCACAGAGAACTTCTTCGGAATAGAAATCTATATTAAAATCGCCTAATAAAACTCTTTTACAATATACGCCAGGCGTTTTCTAACTATACGCGAAATATATTTATAATAAATTGTCACGTTTTGGCACCACATTTAGCGATCCATTATCAAAAATTGCAAACCTTGTGCGACTTTCAACATTTTATTAACGCGCCCCCCCCCTCTCCACATTATCTGGCAAACACATTTGAAAAGTGATTCGACACGCTAATGTCTACACAGAAATCCTGATTGAAATTAATAGCACTCGGGGGCTAAACAGTTTGGGGTGGACCGCCCTTATGACTTAGGGGTATGAGCCATTGTTAAAAACCTATTCTATGACCTAACGAATATGCATAGAAAATTTCATTAAATTTGGTCGAGTGGTTTCGGAGGAGTTAGGTGACTAACACTGGAACAGGAGAATTTTATATATTAGATATATATATATATATATATATATTTATATTATATATATATATAAAATATATATATATATTTATATATATTTATATTTATATTTATATTTATCCGAGGAAGAGTTCTACCAAAAAGCTGGTACGAAAGTAACTTCTCCTGAAAGAATGCACATTATAAATTACACGTTTCATTAGCACCATGGCAAAATTTTAATTTGCATTAATACGTATCAGTACTTGACAATGAAAGCACTCGTGTCCTTTACTTTATGGCTGTGCTCATAAAAATCCTCGTTGAATATATATTCTATTGCTGAACAAAAGTCACTCCCTTTCATGTGATTTATAAAAATTATTTTCGGTCTAGAAAGAGAAGAATTGCTACCCCCTGAATAAGTAAGCACAGTGATGTTTTGCGTATAATTTTTATAACTGGAGTAATATTTCCCATTTATTGGAAATTTAAAGAACATGCTTTGCTATTAACTATTTGTGTTAGAAGTAAATTTCCATTTTCTCTATAAATTATCACATGTTTCGTCGCTTTCCTATTATCCCTAATCGAAAGTAAAAGCTATTTTCTTCAGAATCTCGTAACCAGTTGAGTTAATTTAGAAATTTTGTGCTATCTAATGGTATTTAAAATTTTATTTCTTTGAATGATAAATGTGTGCCTCTGAAAAATAAAAACTATGCATAAAAGTTTTTTTTCAAATTAGTGTCATGCAAATTAATAGGCGATTTTAGAGCATATTTATACGTAATTTTAATTCTATGAGTAACTAATAAACGTGAACTGTACTTGCAAAATAAAAGAGAAGTATCTACATCTAGAAGCTATAAAATTACGGGAAATTTATTTACTTTAGTACATCAAGATACTATTTTGCAAGCAAGAAACTGTTGAATAATTGTTCAAGTATGTATTTTACCAAAAAAAACTTCTTCTTAGCCTATTAATTTTCAGTTCAAATCATGGAGTCATAAATAATCACAATATGTGTTATCTATGTCTAAAACTTTAATGACAATGCAGTAATTCTTTTTATTATAACAAAAATATTCTAAAGTTGAATATCTTACAAAATATATTTTGTTTTCCTTTATTTAAATTAATATAAATTATTATTATCACATTCAGGCTCATTGCCCATAGTTTGAAATACGCAAGAAAATTCACGGATATATTTAAAACATAACATTTTGTTAAGAAAAGTAAAAATTATAGATTTTGGGGGGAAAACCTTCAGATTGTTTCAAATACTTTAAAACATATTGAACTATATAGAAAGAAAAGTTATTAATACCTTAGTTCGTATTTTAAAAGATGATAATATATATACACTAAATTAAAGGTTTAAAATAACCAGAAACGGAGAAAAAAATAAATCCTTCATCTGGAAGATTGGTATAATTTCCTCTAAAATTAGTTAAACAGTACATGTTATACAAACAATTAAGGAATTTCTTTGAAAACCATTTTATTTGAACTTTATGCTCCGAATAAGATAATTTGACAGTTAACATTCAGTGAACTTCTCGTATTTCTCATGCAGATCGATTCCTATTAATCTACAGGCCATTATTTTAAATTATTTATTTACTTAAATCTTTTGACTCTAAACGAATTTTATTAATTTTAATATATTTTGTGCAAAATTTTGTTTTAAAACGAACGGAATCTGTCATACTGCATTTTTCAGTATGACTAATAACTAAAGAAGAGATGCTGTCAAATTCATTTTTATTTTCAAAGAAGTACCAAGGCCGAGTATTTTCGAGGCCCGTAAATATACAATGATGGAATTGAAGAATGTACTCGCGTTTGAACTGATACGACTTATTACACAAGGTCTTCGTACGAGTTAGGAAATTGTGAAATTTACAGGGTGGGAAGTCAGCACAAGACAACGTAATGAGAACTGGACTGGGATGATAGAAATGCTGACGCGTTGAGAGGCTGATTTACTAGGCTTTCCTCTGAAGGTGACCGACGAAATTCAGGAAGCAATAAACTTCGGTTATCCTATTTCTCTTGACAAAGTCATTTTCCTCACAAACAAACCAGAATATATCCCCAAAAATTTAGCTGTGTTTATCCGTTTTTTGTATGAGGTGTGGATTTGTCTTGCCATATTTTTGATCATCATTCCATTATTTCTGTTAATTTTGATAAAAAAAAGCATAACATGTGAAAGAATTTTTTCAAATGTTCTTGGAAATTTACTCGGGCAGTAATCGCTTCGTTTTGGCGTGGGAGAAAGAAAAACTATGTTTATATTATTCTTTTGGCTTTTGAGCATCATGATTTTAATAAAGGGTTACAAGTTTGTTTTACTGTCTTTTCTCTCAGTTCCTTCTACAACAAGAATCCGTGATTTTACAGATCTATCTAAGGCTTCGACAAACTTTTAAATGTTATGAACTGTATGAAAACTCCTACTCTAAGGCACTAATTTCTACAAATATTGAATCATACAAGAAGGTAAGTACCAGCCTAGAACGCAATGCAAATCGTGTATTTAAATCTGTTTAATTTCTGTACACAACTCAAAAGCAGTCATTCATAGGGGCGGAGTCTACTGTTGCATCAGTTAAAGATTTCTTGTTTTGGTCTAAAGATACTATATTCGTTGATAACTTGGCTTTTCCATACTCAAAAAAATTTTGTTGCCCGACACGACTAAATAAAGTTATACATCGTATATGGGCGGCAGGACTTTATCAAAAACTTATCAACGATGACACATTCTACAGAAAATTAGGGTCAAGATTTGAAAGTGATGCTAATTTGAAAGAAATAGCTTGTCAATTAACATTAAAGGATGTTTCTGGTGCTTTCATAATACTGATATCTGGATGGATTCTGGCATTTGTGATGTTTCTATCTGAAGTCATTTATAAAAAATTTCTAGCTCTGAATTGTTTTCTAGCGTTCTTTCATTATTAGTATTTTTATACTTTAAATCATATGGTATTTATTATTCTTTAAAAGCTGTTTTTTTTAATTGCATTCAAGGTAAACAAGATATTTAAATATGCTGGAAACGAAAGTCAGCTTGGAATTCTGTAGCATAGCTTGCTATATATGATCAAATTTTTATTGCTATATTTTCAGACACACACACACAAACATACAAGGTCAGTGAATTATTAATATTAACAGAACGACAGCTTAATATACAGAAGGTTGTCTGTATTGGCCGTGCTGGTGAACAGGACACTATTTATTAGTTGAAAAAGATGAATGTAGCTTTCAGAACTGATAAAAAGTTATGTCGAATGGTGGTAAAGCTAAACAGACACAAAAACCCAAATTTTAGATTTTCTAAATCGAATGTGAATTTCTTAAAGCAGAATAAAATATGTTGGTGTTTGAAGCGACACACAAATGCGCTGATGCTTTTTATGTAACCTCCATGGCTTTGAGGCCATTATGCCCGCTGTTGTAAATTCAACCGAAGTGTGATAATCGTTCTGAAAGTAAAAATATGTATGAAGAAGATAAAATTAGAATGAATGCCATAATTTGTTTGAAAATGTTATTAATATATTGCATATTGCTGAGTTATTGATTTTGGATGTAATAGAAACTTCTAACAATGCTTGGTTTACAGAGGTAAAAATTAAGAGTGGAACTATCGTTAACTTTAAAATTGATATGGGATCCAATGGAAATGTTATCACAATAATTTCTATGAAGCACTGTGTCACTTAAAAGTTTTATTAATAACCATTTGAAATATTTAATTTAATAATAGGTATACTCCAGTGCTGGTTGAAGTGCAAACTGTATAATGCAAATAAATTAGGCCAGATGAAACAAATGGTGTTTAATGGTAACTGTCATTGAATTATGAGGATGTCACATCATTGAATAACTTGGTATAGTTAAATAAAACGTTAATTATTTCCAATTAAATGAAGTGGAAGTTAGCTTACGAGAAAAAAATTATGAAGATATTCGCTGTATGAAAAATTTCGCGTATGATATTGAAGTTCAAGAGTAGACAACTTTACTATTTATCCGAATCGTTGAATTCCGTGTACTTTACGTAAGATTTTAAAAAAATAAATTGATGTAATACTTAAAATAAAACATAAAATTAGTCACATACCCTTCCCTTGCCAATAAGTTCTCTGGTTGTGTATGAACCCTTCGAGATTTGATAATGTAGTTAAACTGAAATATAGAAATTGTTGAGAATATTGCTGCGCACTTTGGAGCAGCCGAAATTTTACCTTCTTAAATGCTGAAAGAAGGATTTATCAACTTTGTGTTTCAGAGACCATCTGATTATTCTACCATTAATACCACATCGGGTCATTATTCCTTTCTGCCATTTGGACAGCCTTAGCTGCTGAATTCTTTCAACAAGTCATGTAAACTGTCTTATTAGAATTGAAAAATGTTGAATGTTTCATATATGGCGTATGAACTATGGGCATACAATCCGTCGGATTTGTATAAATTAACAGAAAAGACATTTTTTTAGACAGTTAGAACATGGAATAAAGTTAAACAAGAATAACTGTGAGTTTTAGAAAACATGAATCAAATTTCTATCCCATATATTTATGCCTACTGGGATTCAAACACATACATCAAATATGGAGGTGATTAAGAAATTTAAGACTCCAATTTATGTGGCATAACTATAGCCATTTTCGGATATGTGATACAGTTTTTTTTTAGCTATTCCCAATTATTTTAATATTTCAGAAACTTTAAATAAATTGATTCAAAAAATATTACTTGTATGTTTGAATGGTCAAGAGAAGCCTTTGATAAAGGGAAATTGGTTTTACACAATACGCCAAACTTGATCTACTATCATCGTAAAAATCCAGTTGTGGTTTCCATTTTCAAGCTCATATGCTGCGGGAGCTGTCCTGTTTCAGGAAAGTAGGCCTGTAGTCTTTTCTATTAATTTTAAATCTTGCATAGTAAAGTTACCTTCAAATTGAAAGGAAGCCTCCGCTATTTAATGTGGTTGTTAAAAAGTTTCACGATTGCTTATATGGAAAATCTGTAGTTATAAAACCTGATTACTAGCCATTGGAAGCTGTATCTATAAAAGCATTACAGTTAGCTCCCTCTCGTATGAAACCGTTTTTATTTTACATACTTCAACATTCGACAAAGATAATTCATAATTGTGTTAGTTATTTACTTACATTTGATAGCCTGAGTCGACCATATACATTCGAGCTTAATTCATTGAAGTAATTGTGGAAGAAGGATGAGATTTTGGGAGATGCCTTGGATTTGCCTTGTCACAACGGAATCCTCTGAGTTATGGATAATCGCCAGTAGATGCTGCCAGGTGCAAAAGATTAGCGGGATAATCATTTTTCTCCCCAATATGAAGAAACAGAGAGAATGTCTTTTGCCAAGCCGAAGTGGAAGATTTCCATATACTTGTGGGCCAGATAGTGTGGCGTTGATTTCGTCGGTTTACGAACCAACAGTTTGCGAGCTGACAACCAGCGAGTCAGTTTGCGAACACACCCAGAGCGGAAAGTCCCGCGAATTCACGAAGATGCAAATTGACCTTCACCAGTCTCTCCGGAGTAGATGGTTGGCAAGTATATAAACACCCAGCTGTGAGTGAAGCTGCTAGAAAGAAAATGGCAGCATTATGTTCTATAGCTCGCGACTGATAATTTTGTTATGTTATGTTATGTGTTATCCTTAAAGTTTATTCATTTTATTTTTTATCAATAAAATATGTTAGTTGTTGAGATGCTGTCTTACGACTTATTTTAAAGT
>JAWZYV010017822.1:0-32632 GCA_038373885.1 Cheiracanthium punctorium | reverse complement strand
CAAAGGCCATGTTTATGGCTTGCAACTGTGCGTGGTTATTACCTTTTTTCTTCATGTTCGATATGGCTGACATCATGGTTTCGACAATTGATTCCATGTCCTCTTTTTCTTGTTGTGGAAATACGGGGGACATTGCTATGTTTTGAATCAGGCATTTCATAAAATTATTTGCCTTACCTTTGTCAGCCCAGGGACTTTTAGATGCTGCGCCAAATCCACCTCTGCTTTCGACAGAGACATGCTGAGTCAGGAGGAGAGTCAGCAAGAAACTGAAGCTTGTTAACCAATTCATACTGGAGAGCTTGAGATGGTCAACTCGATGTGATGTACCCAGTGAATTGGTGGCCTATATATACTGAAAAATTTACGATGTAAAACAGGTCGTTGAGTTTTATTGCTAAAGCTGTACTATCATTCTTATAGAAGTTGCGTATTTCTCTGGAAAATGCGGGTAATTTTTATGGATCATAATTTTTTTTATTACATCGTCCTCGATAAAAATTTATGGTTTTGTTTTCGTGAAAAGAAGATTCCCCCCCCCCCCCCCGAGTTTGAGGAATATTTAAAAAAATCATGTCATGCACAATATTTTTGTTAAAAAGTATATTATAAAATGAAATTATATCGCTTAGTTCAATTTATAGAACTATTTCTGTATCCAGTTTATTACGTAATAGAAAAGTATGTAATAGAAATTCTGCATATCTTGCCCCTTTCATAGTATTCAACTGTATATTAAGTGCAATTTTATTTCTTTTTATTTATTTATTTTGCAGAAACAAAGATTTATTAATTTAAGATAAGTTTCCTTATTTGTTTGGATTGTTGTGGGTTTTATGAATAGTCATATATATGCATCTATCGTATATAATAAAATACAAGAGTAAACAAAGTTTGTAGCTGGCTGGCTGGCTATGTATGTGCGTGGCAGGGGCGTATCCAAGGGGGGGGTATTAGGGGGTCATAACCCCCCATGAGGAATTTTTTGCCATACAAAATGTATATTCTTCACTTCCTCATCACACACAAATGATGTGATGAGGTATCACATGTATGGATTTGCATATATAAGAGTTGCAGTAGTCGTAACCCCCTCATGAAAAATTTCTGGCTACGCCCCTGGTGTTGTTAATCCCCCCTGGGTTTGTGATCTTCTTATGCGTGTGCCTTTCGATCGCATAGCGCCAAGACGGGTGGTCACAGATCTACCAAATTTTGTATACGTCTTCACTACATGTCCTAACACATATTTCGAAAAATCGGAACGATTTCTTCGAGATTCGAATCAAAAAATGTTTTATTTTATGTTTTATGCGATTTTTTACATTTTTTCTCGCATAATACGTAATTACGCCGGTAATTACACTCTCAATAAAACGATATTTGCATCATCGAATAGAGGAGAAAATTTTCTTTTAAAAACAGTTTGTTCTGACTGTGTAGCATAATTTGCAGATATTTGGGAATTTTTTTTAATGGCTTTTGAAGATAATTTTCGTAAAATAATTTGAAAACTGTTGCATCTTGCATTCTATCCGTCAAATCTTTTTGATATTTTGTGAAATGAAGGAGCATTCATTTCGCCCTCTTTTAAAAGAAGAACGTTAGGAAAATATAAATTAGGGGATTTTTTAAGAATTTTTAAGTAAAGAAAGATTTTGAATTCAATAGCAGCTGCTTAAAAATTTCGCTATCATATCTTGCGGTTTGGTTGGAAACAGTAACAATGAATAAAATTGCGCATTAAAAAAAAAAAAAAAAAAAAAAAAAAAAAAAAAACTACTTTGAAACATAAGACTCCGCGTTTTCGTAAGTGAGATGGATCTACGTCATTTTGATGCATTCAGTTTTAAATACCTTTCGGAACTCAATCAGAACGGGGCCGTCGTTATTAGCAACCGGGCCTGCTTCTTCGTTGCCACCGGAAAAAATGGGTGAATCATTGAGGCCTAATGTTTGCATTTGCGCTGTTCGATTGTATGCGATTTGGTATTATAAACGTTATTTTATTTTATAATTAAAAAACAATTTTGTTATAGTTTTGTCATAGTGATTTAATAACAAGGTGATTTAGATGTAGGTAATGATTTTTTGAAGATTGCGCCTTTATTTATGGAAATAAATCAACAAAGAATTCGAACTTTCAGTTCTGAATGTAACGGTAAGTGTACACCTGTATAACTTATTTAGAAATTCTACAAATTTATAGGATATAAACCATGTTTTATTAATTAATATTCATGTGTTATTTATAAATTATTTTTCATTTAAATACCAAGGACAAGCAGTGCACGGGTTGTACTAATAATTATAGCAAACATTCTTCTGATACCTACGCCTTACAAAAGATTAAAAATTAAATAGTATAGCAATACTTAAATTTTTTATACGTGAAATGTAAATATCAAATATTTTAAATTCTATTTCATCTCCTCGTCATATATTCTGTTAATATATTAATTGAACAATATTTAATAAATGAAAATTTAATAACTATTAGTTAAATTTATTTTAAAAGCAATAATGGTTGTAACTGCTTTGAAAATGTGTGAACTTAAACATTCAGTATAAAGATATGCATAAAAATGCCTGTATCATTTGTGTATTCGTTTACTTTAATGTATATTAAAAGTCAGCTTAATTTGTTCATGTATATTAAAAATCAAGCTAAAATAATGAATCATGAGAGTTAGCACTACTTTGTTTTTCCTTCAAATTACATGTATCTATTTATTTTAATGTCCGCGTGTATGTATCATAGTAAAGAAACTGTCAATGAGTTCGTACTTGAATTAGTAACACACAGTCATGACTTAAAACTACATTAAATAACGTTTCAAAGCATCGGAAAGCTTAAAAATTGCTTGATGTATACGTGAAGACGTGAGGATCCGTGGGCCTCTTTGGATGACTCATCGAAATACACGCGCAGGCCCGTTACAAATAGCGAAGGCCCCGATCAGAATAACAGACTATCGCAAACAAAAAATACGCCACACACGAAATAATGGACGATATCGATACGAGGCTATTTCAGTCACATGTCGATGGAAAATATGAATATGCACCAATCAGATTAAAGGAAAAATCTATTGTTGGAGTTGATTAGTTGAGGATCACGTATTGGTTAAAAAATGATGTCACAACGAATGTCGATTCCGTGAATTCTCCTATTTCAGACAAATTGCAGAGTATAGCCATTTACTAAAATTTAAGATTACGTAACCTTTTTGGGATTCTCACTCTCGCATCCTGAAATCTATTGATCAGAATCTTTTTTAAAATTTCGTCAAGTAATAAATTGCACATTAACTCCTTCATTCAAAGATAGACAACTTAAAAATATAAATTAAGAGACTTTCTATAAATTTTAAACAACATGACGATTGCGTGCTCCCTAAAAAGTGAGGCAAAAGTTGCCAATATTGACGAGTTTCTCCATAAATCATCAACTAGGTTGCGAATTTTTTTTCTGGGACAATAAGCCCTAGCTTGGCGATATTTTCATTATTTGGCTTAAAATCAAAAATATACCTAATGTGATAATATTAAGATATGACGATTTTAATGGGAAGTTTGAAAATTCTTTACTCCAGCTCGAGTCAACTGATTTAGTGTGTTGAGTAAAATAAATGTTGCTTTTCTAAAGCTACGCAAAGACTCTCTGCCCGGGAGAGGGGTTGCGTTATTCGGAGGAATTTTTAAGGGATTCCAACGCATTAATCGATTTACATGCAACAAAATAGCAAACATTGATTTTTTATCCTGTGGAACATTAATTTTAGACTGCTAACCCTTAAAAGAATAAATTTCTCGCTCTCCATATTCATGCTATCCAGGGGTTCCCAAACTTTTTTTACCCGCGGCACCCTTGTCAGGCCAAAAGCATTTCGCGGCACCCTTGTCAGGCTAAAAACATTTTGCGGCACCCTTTTCAGGCTAAAAACTTTCGCGGCAGATTTCCTTTAAAGCAATATGAATATGAAGGTTAGAATGAAGCAGTTTGGATGCATTTTACGTTATTTTTTGTTTATGTGTTTATAGGGCTAACTATCAAGAAAGTACTCTCTTGGGAAAGGGATATAGAATTTTGACAATACCCCTATTTCAGGGAGTTCCTATAAAAGAGAGGCTACAGGACAGTCTGGAACTTGACTGAAATATTTTTGTTTGAGCCCACTTAGTGATCGGCTTGGCTCACTTTCTTGGGGATACCGGTTCAGAGGAAATTATTTGATTATACTTCACCAAAACACTTTTCTTGATTATCTCCATGGCAACCCTGACATACGCTCGTGGCACCCTAGGGTGCCGCGGCACCCAGTTTGGAAACCTCTGTAGCTATACCGTCATGTTGTATAACAGGAATACCTATTTATATTTTCATCTTTCGGGCAAGATTGAGAGGTGTTTATGATTTCGATTTTTCTGTCCACCGGTCCGTATTCTAACTGCCGTAAATATACACCGATTAGTGCGAAAATTATGCATGTTTTTTATGTACCCTATTGAAAATTATGTATGTAGTATTTATAGTTCTTTTATAGGAGTCAAAAGAAAAAACAATCCAATACATCACGCTCTGTGATCAGCCATTCTTGAAAACGTATTTTAGAGGTACTTGGTTTTTTCATTGAAAGCAAAGTTAACTTATATGTTATTAAGGCTCACAAAATAATGTTATCTATTGAAGATAGTGTCTGTGTAAGTAATAGTTCTTCTACAGAGGCACTCAAAAGAATTCCAATACATTACTATCTATAGCATTTGAGAGACATTAATCAATTTCAAGCGAAGTACATTAGGTATGAAAATTTTAAAACAGTATCTCCAAAATCTCGTCAGATTAAGGACAATAAATTTGGCTCAAAAATACTGTTGTGTTGGAAATTGTTTTATAATCGATGCGTTTGACATGATTTATCTTTCTTTTTTCCGCACTCGCATCACGTAGAAATGGTTGAAGTAAGTGAAATAAAATTTGTTGACATTATATGTAGTCATTCCACTTTATCTATAAGGCCAAGTTTTTAAAGATTTTGTTTAGATTCTTAAAGAATTTACCGAAAATTTATTCGAAACGCGTAAATTTTTATTCTCGCATCACGTCTAAAGCAAATAAAATGAAATTTCGCGACATGATATGTGGTCACTCAACTTTGAACTCCAAATGTCAAATTGTTCGAAATTTTTTATTAGATTTTGAGAAAATTGATTCAAAATTCTTAAACTTTTGTTGGTGCGCAAAGTTAAAACGACTAAAAAGAGATAAATGATATTCGACATTACAGGTGGTCACTTAACTGGAATTACAGGCGTCAATATGTTTCAAAAGGTTGATTAAATTTGGAGATATTGCGAAAAAGTGTGTAAAGTTTTGTTTACTCATCACATAAAAACATTATTTTGTATACTCATCACATGAAAACCGGTGAAGCGAATAATTTAAATTTAGACTAATGACAGGTAATCACCCAACATTTAATTATAGATGTGATTTTTTTTTTTTAAAGTTTACTAAATTTTGAGATCTTTCGAGATTTTTTTTTTCAATTTTGTTAGCGTATCGCGTAATAACGACTTAAGCGAATGAAATACAATTCAGTGACATAATGGGTGGTCACTCAAACTAAACTAGAGGCGTCGTCTTTTATTTAAATAAAGAAATAAATTTGCGATTTTGGGAAATTTATTCAAAATATGTGAATTTTTGTCCACGCATCACTTAGAAATTGCTGAAACGAAGTAAATGAAATTTACTATCATAAAAAGTGGTCACTTAAGTTTTTCTGGGAGAACTTGGGTTCCAAGCACCATCAGGATTAAACCAAAGATGGAATGAATTTCGTATTCTAAAGAAAAGAGTTATTTTTTAAGTACTAGGGGCCAAGGCCCCCAGACTCGCTACGCTCGCTTTTCGTATGAGGCATTCGGCCCCTAATAAGGCTTATTCGTTAAAAAGACATAATTTCAACAGACGAAACCCGAAGATTGGATCAGATAGAGTGTCTTCTAATTGATATCTTTTAAAATACTTCGATTGTCGAAATTTAAGTCAGCTTAGCAGGCTCCTCGGAATTTTTCGAATCTGTGGGTATCTTAGTCGAAACTCAAATCCTCACGGTTTAAGAGGAGATAGGCCAACAAGCTTTGACAGCGCCAGCGGCCTTTTTTTTTTTTTTTTTAGAATAGAGAGATTCACAATTCCTTCTTTCATCAGTGTGTGTGTGTGTGTTTCATTTTATTGAAATTTATATTGTGACAATCAGTAATAGGATATAACGAAATAATTTCATAAATGATCTTTTTCTGAAGAAAACTATGTGGTGTTTTTTCTTTCTTCTGTATTTCCCAATAGATTTTTCTACACTAAACTTGTTTCTTGAAATGTTCTGGATGCTGCGTGCCCAAGTGATTTTTTTCTGTGGGTACTTGATGTGAGGTAAAGGAGCACCCGCATCTTGTTATATCTCATTTTTCACTGGAACAAAGGTTAAGCTAAGGTGACCATACGTTCCCAATTTCCGAGGACTGTCCCCAATTTCTATTTTTTTTAATCAATTTGTCCTCAAAATGTAAAAAACAATTGGGGACAATTTTTAATTACTGCATTGTTTTAATTAAAAAAGTCCCCAAAATAGTTTCAGAATTGAGGACATGTCCTCAATTCTACGTTCAAAAATCTGGTCGCCTTAGTTTAAGCGTATGTGCAATGCATACCATACACCCCCTACTATGGTATCTAGTTCTTCCTTCCATTTTCCCCTCTCTTTCCTTTCCTCCCATGCCTTACGAACACAGACCTAAAAAAAAATGCACATAGACTGGGGTGAATTCGCCAGTGTCCATTTTCGGGACCCCCTGGCATCGCTCAGCCCTTCCAACTTCTCCCGATCATTTTGGTCACAGAGAAACCATGGGAGTGAGTGTCCGGTCTATCTGCATTACCATTTAGAGGTCTGTGCTCCCGAACAGAGTAGACAGTTTCATTTTTGTTGTAATTTAGCCTCAGAATTTCCACTTCAACATTTAAAACTATTTCCTGGATCTCCATAAGGTTTTCAATAGTGTTTTGTTCTTAGCCTGTCAAATTTACAAAAAAAAGTGATACATTTTAAACTGTAAATTCGTCTAGAATCGCTGTCCTCCATCGTGATTCAGCTCTTGTTGTACCAGCCGTCTCTCATAAATGTTGTTGACGCGTTTTTGCACGAACATAAAACCCGATTTCCTGGATTCGAGATCATCCGGATTGTTTGGACATCTTGTCACGATACCTGGGCACGTCAACAAAGTCGGCCGCCTCCTTATGAGCTGAGTAAGCAAATGCATGTAGTAAAAAATTAGTCCATTGCGTAAACGGCGTTCCAGAACATGCCATAAAATTTATTGAATTCAGCGTCATGTCGTATAACGTCGTTTTCGAAGTTTTTATGGTCATTTTTATAATAAATCCTTGTTTGATTCGTGGCAAGAACGCGAAGCGAAGCCGTGACTGAGAAATAAAACGCACTCGCCAGGTGAATCAACAGCGAGGGGGCCGAACTGCGAGATTCCTCATCAGCTCATTTTGACAAAGTATCCAGATGAGAAAGGTTCTCCATCAGTAAGTAATTCCGATTTTTTCTCTCTCAAAAGCTGCCGCACTACCACCATTTAAGAATACAGAATTTTTCTGAAAAATCACTCAAAATACTGGTGTTAAACGATAAAGTAATTAAAAAACTTTGTAAAAAAACACACATTCTTATGTGCGTTTTTTTACAAAGTTTTTTTTAATTACTTTTCAGAATTTTTCCTTCCTCCGATGGGGTTAAGCCCCAGTTGCATGGCCACATGTTCGAAATGGCAAACATGTTAAACGGCGGTCGCCGCTTATTCCCGTCACATCGGAACTGACTGAAATAGATCGGACTAACCGAAAACAGAAATATGCGGCTGGACCAAAATAAAAGTGAGAAAATTTAAGAAAACAGTTAATAAATTAAATCTAAACTATGAACTATATTCGCCAAGAGTTTAACGTTTGCACATATTTATTAAAGAATAATGAAGTGAACAAGCGAAAAAATACGTATGTACATTTATTTTTTAAAATAACACAATTTCAACTTCTTGGGGGGAGAGGGGGATCCTAAATTATAGGCTGTTTTGGGAGCTTAGCAAATTTAATCTCACTTAACATGAAAATATGTGATGTGATCATTTACGTTGTTCTCCTCAAATGCTCTATGTAAAAAGTCTATACAACGTTCAGCAAATCTACTCTTGACACGCGTATCCGGTTCGGGTGCACATCATCGTCCTCATCATCAGGTGCCCCATTGGTATCGGGAATAAGAGTGATCATTATTTATATTCCAACTCTGTTAAGTGTATTAACAACTGTTTTAATTGAATTACTGTAATATCGCCACACAAATATGAGTCATCTTTGACTGGCTTTCACTTCGATTCCGCAGAAATTTTACCTAATCTCCGAAGATTACTTGACCGGATAAACCGGTACTCACTACCGAGGTAACCGGTGGAAAACCAGTGTAATTCGGCCATTTCGTTCTGTTCTTGCCTATTTTTACCGGAATAAGCGGCTCACCGGATAAACCACTGTCCGGAATAAGCGGCGACGACTGTACTATAAAAAATTCAATTGCAACGGGCGTTAGAAGAAAATATGTATACACCCAATATATTTAATATTCCTCCACTTATAACAAGTAACTTCACATTCAATTCTTATTACATACCGAAATCGAATTTCATGTTTTTTCTGGAAACGTGCGGAAACTTTTCGCATTTGAACTATTTAATTTTGTGTGAACAGCCCCTCTTATATCATTGCTTTGTGCAGAGGAAATCATTTTATTTGTTGACAAAAAGTTAAACTATAAAATCTGAAAAAACTGTTTTAAACAAATTGGAATCGCAACATCCCTTTTAAAGCCTAATGGCCGTAACTTCAATATGACATCAATGTCAATTGCGACTGCTAATTTTGTCAAGCAAGTGATTAACTTCCTTTACTCTCGGAATAAAATGCAGCTGAAAACCGCTTAAAAATTAGGGAACGGGTGGATTCAGATTTTTAAAGTAGCGCAGATTGTTTTCTATATTTTTGTGTACATAATTTTCAAGCGGATCATACAAACGCGGTAGATTTTATTCCGTTTTTAGACGACAACTTTTTAATCTGTTTGGATAAATGACGGTAAAAATTTATCGTCGAGTTATTCAACCGGAACTGTTACAATGAGTCAGGGATCAGCGTAACTATAGTAGGATTAGGCATATTCGGAACGAAAATATCACTCAGTATGTGGCATTACTGAAACGATGAAAATGAAGCTAGTTTCGCTTAATCTCTTCTGACCACACATAAATATCACATCTCAAATTTTAAAAAAATGAAAAACTCATAACTTTTTAAAAAACCTATTACAATTATAAACAACAAATAAAGTTCATATTTTAAAATAATTTTCGAATAAAAACCTGATTGATAATTTCTGTTTCAGTGGAAAGAATTGCATTGATACCACTGATAAGCAAAAGTTGTCAAGTAACTTTTAAAGAGAAATGATAACAAATTCTTTTCAGCTACCTGAATTTTGAAAGAAAAAATAGTAATAATTACCGATTCAAGATTGGAATTAGAAAAACAGTCAAATATTTTTGTGTAACAGCAAAAAATAAAATAAGTGTGCAGAATTTTCATATTCACAAGAGTTAAAATTACTTTATTCGATTTTTAATCAAAATAACTTAATTAAAATCAATAAAATTCGGGGAATTAGGAATTTACAAAGGTATTCAATTGGATATTGAGGGTCGTCAGATATTAATAGCAGATACTTACGAAGCAATTGAAATTGGCTATCTATCACTGGCTAACGAAATTTCAATCAAAAAATACATATTTTCCAGTTGCTCGTTGGAGTTAAGAATTTGAGACGAATCATTGAGCTACGAAAGGCGGCTACAAAAATATAATAATTTTCTAAAAAACAACTTCAGCTTTAAAACTAAAATGCTAAATTTCATCGGATTAGTTGGGATTAGTTTTAATGACTTCAACTGTGCTTCGATTTTTATTCTTAAAAAGCTGAAGAAAAAAAAATGAGAAAATGAAACAAAACAGATCATTAGTTCATTTAATTTTTTAAAAAGCAAATTTTGTCTAGAAAAGTAAATAATCTCTTGGAAGATCTTTTGTTTTCAGGAAAACATTTTCTTTTTTTTATCAAAATAGAAAATATTGTAAAACGTTGCCTCCTCCAATTTATTTGCTATTTTTTAATACCGCTAACTTTTAGTATTTTTGTGCAAAAGAAATCTAATTTACGTTTATTTTACGCAATTTAAAAAAAATTGTCATTCAATAAATTTATATATGGTCCCCTAACTCATGAAAATAACTCATTTTATTAAATACTAGCTGAGTGCCCGTTCTTCGCACGGTAGTAAACGAAAATTTTCCTAACATGTGTAATACCAATTAATTCCAGTAAAGTGAAATTTAAAATAAAAACAAAATTATTTGACTCTTAATGTAAAGTTTGCGTCATGAGTACTAACCTGGCATCATTGCAATATAATGACTCAAAAATCTATGTCAGTCTCATTCGCGATCAGAAAAATGAAAAGCTTAGAAGTCTGAAGAGAACTCCTGACTTTCAAAATGTGTTATCTATATATTATTTTGAAACATGTTTTTCTTTCGACAACCGAATCGAGAGAACGGCTGGGTGTAAAAACTCGGTTGAGGTGTCTGAAGAAAGGTCTGGGCCCCTAGATGTGCCTTCAAAAGAGAAAATCAGAAAAAGTCGAACGGTTTAGGCGTGGCGGAACGTGGCAAAGGTGCAAATTTTTGCCATAGAAATAACATTGTGGTTTATTAACGCAGACGATATTTTTATTTTCGCCATAGAAATAACATTGTGGTTTATTAACCCCATTGTTGGCAGACGATGTTTTTATGCGTAAGCTCCGCAAGGTTTGATTTATTTGGAAAAATATTTGTTAAAAATTGCATCCGTTTGTAAATGTTGTGTGGCAACAGTGTGTAGTGATAATAAATGTGTTGTTCTAAAAAACGATCTTACGTAAACGATTGATATGCGTAAACTCCGTAGCGGAACTTCAAATGTGCAATTTTTCGCCATAGAAATAACATTGTGGTTTATTAAATAGATTTTGCTGTCATAAAAAGCCTTCTATATTTAAGCGCTTTATCGCTTTTTAGCACTAGGGTGCTATTTCGTTCACGCCCAGACTTTGTCTACTCGATTCTGTCGATATGATTTGTAGACAGGTTTTGTAGAGATGAACTGTCATGGTGGAAATCTTTTTAAATGTGTTTGCCATATAACGCGGAAAGGGGGGGGGAGAATAAGTCTGACAAGGTTTGCGATTTTTGATAATTGATCGCCACGTTTGCGGCAAAAAAACTTAAAAACCGAACCATGCCTGGCGATGGTTGTAAAATAGCTTTAGTAGGCAAATTTAATATAGATATTAATTCCAAAGATCTGTTTTATGCAACGAGAAAGGCAAATATAGCACACTCGTGGATTATGATGCTCATTCCGAATAGTATTTAAAATGGTGAAGTATAGTTGGAATATGTTTGGCGAATATTGTAAAACAGTTTTAGCAGCTATAGATTTCGATTCCAAAGAAATGTTTTGTGCAACAAGGAAGAAATTTTTTTTTCTTCCTAAGTAAAGGCACGGATATGAATAATGATACGCTTTTCAATTTAATGAAACAAGGAAGAAAATTAGAGACCGCGCATGGATTATGATACGCTTTTAATATACAGCATTTTAGTGAGTATTTAAAATATGAAAGTGTTTCAGATTTTTTTCAAACTTTTCTCCATACAAATACATTGTGGTTTGTTAACGACATTGACGGCAGTTATAAACTCCTTCTTTAGTTAGCGATTTATCTTTTATTTCTTTAATTTTTCAGTTTTCTGTCTCATACTGGATCTTTACCATCGAGGGTAGATTGAGAAAAGACAAAAAAAGCAGGGAGCGCGCGATCGCCATTTGGCGGATTACATTTTTTTGTCTCTTGCAGAATTCCGAAATTTTTCACTATTTTCGCTTCATACTTATGGCGTTTACCTTTCTGCGCCCGTATTTTCTCATGGAATGTTGTATGTCACTCTTTCAATGGTTAGATCAAAGAATGCTGTGGCAGTCAAGATCATTTAAGAGAATTCACCTGGACGTTTCGTGGTCGATGACTTTACACAAAATATCGTCTTCAACGAAATGCTCAATTAGAATTTGTAACTGTATTTGCTCATTCGTCATTTAATATCTCCTCTTCTTTTTTTTTACTTAATAAAGATAGTTAAAAACAAATTTTAAAGATTTCAATCATTTCATTGTACAGTTGCTAAGAACCTTTTGTTTACTTTCTGTCACAAGTCATATTCCGTCCGCGTCGCTCTTTGATTTTTCCTGTTAGTTTTGTTCAAGGCCTTGGTGACATTCTTGATCGTTTCCATTTATTTTTGAATATTACAGTCAATAAAGTGACCGTCGAATTCGACGGGTTCCAGCTAGTTTCTACACTATACTGTTTTTTAGGTTCAAGTTGTAGCATTAAATAGTACCTCAGACACTACATGAAGTGGACAACCGTTTATTTTAAAATAGCTGCGCATCCGGAAGAAGCAAATATGTTACTAAAATCATACCTGCATGTGGAAAACATAATTTAATTTATAAAAAATATCAAGTAATCTCCTCTGTTAAAATTACTGCGGAATATATCAACGCAAATTAGAATTACTTATCGTTCAGTTGGTTGCAAAACAACCCTTGAAAAAGGATAAACAGAACACTTTTAATTTCATGAAATATTTATTAACGTGGTATATTGTGATTTATTCAAATTATCCTTACAAATTTACTAATACAACCTACCCAGCAAACACACTACTGCCCGCAAAATGCCGGCCGGGTACCCGTCGTGCTGGCAAAGTGCCGTCTACCCGGAGCAAGGTAGATTGCCTTCGTCTGGAAGTCACTGGAGTGCCAGTGTCTGAAAAGTGCATATTCGCCAGTACATAACTAGTAACGGCGAACTGCCATGTGTCTATGACATGCACAGAAAAGTTAACGGCGTGGTACTGCTTAAAATGTACCGGACCAGCACTATTTGGCAGTAATGGGCCTGTATATATTTCGTAGTGTCGGCATACAATTTCGTTATTTTAATTAAATAATATTGTTTCACATTCATACTTTGTAGAAGTGTTAGGGGATATAAGTTCCGGGCACCCAAAGGCAAGGGTCACTGCTAAGATTTTTTTTTCTTTTTTTTTTTTTTTTTTGAGGGAGGGGTGTAAGGGGAGAAGTTCATATTGTGCCTTCAAATATTTTAGTACTAAAAACTAAAATACAAACGAGTTCAGTATGCTATAAAAATGTTTACTACAGCGACAGTGAAACCCCCACTATGTACAGAATTGGGGTACAATTCTGTACATAGTGGGGTGAAGTACGAGGTGAATTTTATTCTTAAAATTTTTATAATTTATATTAATTTTTTACAATTTTGCTAAACTTTTCCTGAAAAACATATTTGCAGACTTTTTCTACGTTAAGCTCCTGTAGTTATTTTGTTAATGAGCCAATATTTTCATGTAATAGTCAAAAATAGAATGTACGTAATGGGGCTCATTTAGGAATTATATTTACTTTATTCTACATTTCTATTCCCCAAAAATCGAACTGTTATCTTTTAATTTGGCAGTAAATGTTTATGAAACGCGAAGTTAAATATTAGTGGTTTGGTGAGGAGGGTCTGTGACGAAGTTCACATATTTTTCGCGTCTTAAAATAATGTTCCTATGTTTCGCCTTTCAAAATCAAAATTTCGTATTCCGTATTAATTTCTCTCTCCACTTTGCTATTCTGCTTATACACTTCACACTAACACTTCGCGTTTGCGGTTTTTATTCTAAATTAATTTCGCTTTAGCATATGCTATGTAAATTCTTGGTGCATCCCGGTCGCACGCCTTTGCTGTTCTCACGGGGTTGTAGGCTTATGTATTGGCATTCGCCCAATTCTGGCACTTCTGTCTTGGTGTTAATCATTTAATCCGTTTGCTTCAAATTTTTATATTGTTTACGCCTACCGGACGGTGGTTGTCACGTGGGGCAGTGGCTTATGAGTGCTCATATTTTACTCGCCAACCTGTAAACAGCTGGCAGTTTTGTAGGAAGATTTAAGTAGACTTCTTGATTGCTCTCCATCAGAGGAGGTTGTGTTCGTTTTTTATGGAACTCCGGCATGCCGTGTGGCCGGAACGATTAGATATATTCTTGGTGTTATTTTCTACTAATGCAATGTACTGTACGTAATTGAAGTCGTTTCCTTTAAGACTGTTTGGATGATACCTCCAATAAATGTAGCTCCTCAGAATTCGAGTTGTTTTCCTGTTTTAAGTCTTCAGCATAACTCAAGGATTTTATTAATTACACTATACGTCACGTAAACGGCCGAGAGAATGTTTTCTTAATCCACCTCCGACAACTCCCCCATAGAGTCTGTCGCCAAGCTATTTTCTGCTTCAGTGATATTTTGAAAATTGGCGAATTACATTCCAACGGAAATGGCAACCCCTCTCGAATGCCATTTTGTGAACTGTGATTGTGAAGAAGTACTCTTTTTTGGGATCTCAAGGTTTTAAAGTTTTAGCGGTTTCATGGATTTACATCTTTCCAAAGTGTTTAATTGGTATTTAAATACTGTTCCAGACTAACAAGATCTCATCGTTAGGAATAGTTTTTAATAACACTATTTCAACGGTGAGATTTTTGTTAGTTCACATTTGCATGTCTTGGATTTGGATTTAACTGGGATAATGCCCTGGACTAATTAGAAAATAACAGGTAAATTTTTACTTACACTGTTTTTAATATACAAAATCTCATTGCATATTATAGTGTATAAAAGTATTTTCCTTCAAAAAATTTGAGTCATATAGGTACAACAGGTATATAGAAATGTCTTTTCAGAATAGCTAACATAAAAAAAATCATTTGATCAAAACCAAATGTACAATAAAGCAAAATGTTACTCTAAAGTTATGTGTAAACACACACACACATATATGTATATATATATATATATATATAGTGCAACTTTATTTATTATATCCTATATGATTTTGACTAATATATATATATACATACATATATCAACCGTAAAGTATTATAATTCATTTATAAAATCTCTTTAATTATGAGATATTGAAATTAAACTGTTTATAAATGATTTTATGTAGGTTTTGACATGTGTTATATCCTCTCTCATAAAAAAATATTTTTTGAAAATGAAAATTTGTAAGAAAATTGCAGTTTGTGAAAACTGCACACAATTCACTAATGTTGGGCGAACATAATTTGCAAATGATGTACTAATGGATTTTGCTGTTGTTTTTAATTTTTCATGTATCTAGTTTTTTATCTTAAAATGTTACCCTTAAGTAATGTCTTTTTTTTTTTTTTTTTTTTTTTGGAATGGGTTGATGAATAAGCCCCCTACCCGGATCCGCCACTGGCTCATATTTTAGTTATGGCAGCGTTACTGTAAATAGGCATTAATCCGAAACCGTGCCATTATATTGTAGTCACTGTTAAGGCACCAGGCCAGTGCCTTTATTTTTAATAATAGCCGGCACCCGGCCGTTTCATTTTGGGCATTATAAACTTCATGGGCCAGTGCGTCAACTCCGATATAAGATCTGGCCGTATAAGGCACTGGCCGTCAACCCCGATAGATACTCTATCTATGGGGGTTGACGCCCAGTGCCTTTATTGTGAGTAACGGCCGGCAAATGCAGTATGCCAGCAGAGTGCCGCTGCCTTCCCCGGCTTCTGGCAAGGTACTTCTCGGGCGACCACTTTTGGTACGATTCGGTTACTTTTTGCAGTGCCGGGCCGGCGCTGTACGTGATGGCAGAAAGGCCCTGGCAAGGTACTCCGCCAGCAGGTGTGTGTTTGCTGGGTATTACGTATATGAATACTATCTATCTTCGCTTCTCCTTCTTCAAGGCTCGATTAAAAGAAACAGCTTAGATTATTTGGTACCAATGGGATCTTTTTATTCTATGGTGATTCTTTGCAATTTACGCATTAGCATAAACAATTATCATTTCACATAATGGTTGCCATTAAGGAAGCTCTCTACATATATTTAATTTATGCATAGTTTTGTAGGATTTGCGTATTTAGCACCGCAAAACATTTCATCTCAACATGGTGGAAAATATTCAAGGGGTGCCATCCATATATCCAATATAGCGATATGGTTCTGTCTCCTGAAAAACATCAAACTGTGTAATCTCGAGGAGCTATTTACAATCGCTTTAATTGTGACGGAACGTAGTTGCAGAGTTTGCAAATTTCACGCATTTTTTTAATTTATGACGTCACTGTTTAGCTGCCGTAAAAGATACCCCGGTTGGGAGTTAATTTAGATTTTTCGCACAGTAGTTTCAATCGGTATCTTATTAAAACTTACAAAGACGCAATTTTTTTTGCTTTATAAAGTACCCCTATGGAGGAACGTAATCCAACGTTAAAATAAAACTATACTTGCAACATGCATATGTTAGAAAACCTATAAACATTTTTAAATAAGCAACGGATTAAAATGCCACTAATAATAATAATAATCGCTATTTAGAATCGCTTTAACTGTGACAGGTCGTTAGAGTTTCAGAGTTAGACTCAGTTCAGGTAACTCGGTCGTTAGAGTTTACAAATTTCAAGCATTATTAGCAACAGAGTGCTATTAATTTCAACCTTGCTTTTTGTGTAGACACGATTTTGGTAAAATTTTTGCGTCGAGTCAGTTTTCAAATATGTTTTCCAGATAATGTGGAGGGGAGGGGGGGGTTAATAAAATGTTGAAAGTCGCACAAGGTTTGCAATTTTTGATAATGAATCGCTAAACTGGGTGCCAAAACGCGACAATTTATTATAAATATATTTTGAGTATAGTTACAAAACGCCTGGCGAATATTGTAAAACAGTTTTAGTAGGCGATTTAAATATAGATTTTAATTCCGAAGAAGTGTTTTATTGAACAGTAAAGACAAATACGGTGCACCTCATAGATTATGAGACACTTTCCATATGGTATTTATAAAGGTGAAGTGTAGTTTGACTATGCCTGGCGAAAATTGTTAAACAGTTTTGGTAGGCGATTTCTATTCCGAAGAAGTGTTTTATGGAACCAAGAAGGAAAACACGATACACTCATGGATTATGATGCTCATTCCAAACAGTATTTAAAATGTCTAAGAGATATAGTTGGAATATGCCTATAGTTCGAATATGCCTGGTGAAGATTTTAAAACAGTATCAGTAGGCGATTTTAAGATAGATTTGGATTCTAAGATGTGCTTTATGGTTCAAGAAAGAGTTGATTCCCATTTTAACGCCCCCTACTTTCGCCAACCTAAAAATTCCCCGCATTTTGGCGAGCTTGGAAGTCACGGGTCTCTAGGAGTTATGTACAAGTTTCAACGCTCCCTGAACAACTACATGAAAACTAAAGTGATCAAATTAGTGATAAACGCAAAAGATAAGGATTTTGAAGACACTTAATTATTAAAACTACATTAATTGGCAACCCAAAATAAATAAAAATGTTTCGGAATGCTGTACTTACAGGTTGTTCCAAATCGCCATTTTAATTCTAAATTACGATTGCTACATAAAAGGTTACTGTATATGTTTAAGGATCGCCACCTTGGCGAGAGTTGGGGCGTTAAAGTAGAAATCAACCCAAGAAAGACAAACACGGCACACTCATGGATTATGATGGACATTCGGAGCAATATTTAAAACGGTGAAGTATAAATGTAATATACTTGGCGAAGATTGTAAAATAGTTTTAGTAGGCGATTTTAAGATATAATTCGTTCCATAGATGGGTTTTATAAAACAATGAAGAAAAATACATGCTCACTCATGAATAATGATACACTTTCCAACCTTATGGAATAATGAAAAAAATAGGGACGACGCATAAACTATGATACTCTTTTAATATATAGCAGTTTGGTGCGTATTTAAAATCTGAAACGGTTTCAGATTTTCTTCATTTTTTTTAAATTTATGACGTCACTGCTTAACTGCCGTAAAAGATACCCCGGTTGGTTGAGGGAGTTAATTTGATATTTGCTCAGTAGCTTTCAAACGGTACCATATTAAAATTTACAACGACGTTGAAAACTTTTTTGCTTTATATAGGAATAGGATACTGTACAGGAACGTAATCCAACGTTAAAATAAAACTATACTCGCAACATGCATATGTTAGGAAACATATATGCCTGTGACATAATTAAATGCGAAAAATAAAAAAGTAAATAGAAAATTTTTTAATATATCCCACTTTAAAACAAACTTTGTAGCTTCTTTGTAGCTTTTAAAATGAAGAACGTTTTCAGCTGCGTTAAAATATTTCAATTTTTAAATAAGCAACAGATTAAAATACCACTGATAATAATAATAATCATGAATTTCTCAGTTTATTTCTAAAGTAAGTTTGATAATATCGCCTCCTTGTGTTTAAAAAAAAAAGAGCAGGGATAAATCGGGGCCTTCGCTATTTGTAACGGGCCTGCGCGTGTATTTCTATGAGTCATCCAAAGAGGCCTACGGATCCTCACGTCTTCACGTATACATCAAGCAATTTTTAAGCTTTTCGATGCTTTGAAACGTTATTTAATGTAGTTTTAAGTCATGACTGTGTGTTACTAATTCAAGTACGAACTCATTGACAGTTTCTTTACTATTATACATACACGTGCACATTAAAGTAAATAGATACATGTAATTTGAAGGAAAAACAAAGTAGTGCTAACTCTCGTGATTCATTATTTCAGCTTGATTTTTAATATACATGAACAAATTAAGCTGACTTTTAGTATACATTAAAGTAAACGAATACACAAATGATACAGGCATTTTTATGCATATCTTTATACTGAATGTTTAAGTTTCACATTTTCAAAGCAGTTACAACCATTATTACTTTTAAAATAATTTTAACTAATAGTTATTAAATTTTCATTTATTAAATATTGTTCAATTAATATATTAACAGAATATATGACGAGGAGATGAAATAGAATTTAAAATATTTGATATTTACAATTCACGTATAAAAAATTTAAGTATTGCTATACTATTTAATTTTTAATCTTTTGTAAGGCGTAGGTATCAGAAGAATGTTTGCTATAATTATAAGTACAACCCGTGCACTGCTTGTCCTTGGTATTTAAATGAAAAATAATGTAAACTAATTTAACGAGAAACATTTAAAATAAATTACACAATAAAGGGTGTCCCATATAGGTAGTACGAACTTAAAGGGGAGATAAAATATATCAAAAGGATTAAGAATCACGTAACAGTGTATGATCGAACACTTTTATTAACTGTTTTTATTTTGGTTAGTTCAAATGAGTTTATTTATCGAAAATTTTATCATTCGAAATGAAAATGATTTATAATTTTCAGATTTAGTTCCATATATTTTTTTTCTCCAAAGTAAAATAATAAATTTTAGAAAAGCATACTAGGAAATACCACTAATATTCCACCTCTTTTTTTAAGTGATTATTAACTGGTGATTTTAAAAAAATGTTTTCGTCCGTGCATTGCTGTATATTAGGGTTGTGGCCAAAAAAAAAAAAAAAAAAAAAAAAAACTCTTCTGCACGGCCTTTGAATACAAATTAAGATATAGTAACAGCTCTAGGACTCGAAAAATTTCAGGATTCCTTTTCACAAGTTGCTCTAATCACTGTAGTAAACTAAAAATAAACGATCCCTGAATTAATTATTTTTTATTATAGCCATTACCTAATGTACCTTATTATAACCATTACCTCTAACATTAAATGGAACTTTGAAATTGAGCATAATGTACGCTTATACAAAATATTAACTTCAATTAAAGTTTCTACATAAACATGTGCATAAATTAATAGTATATTTTACAGTACTTCTGCACTGAAACCAATATCACACATTTAGTGCATTCATAATAAATGATAAATGACATTTTCAACTGAAAGAATTAAACAGATAAGAATGTCTAACTAGTATTACAATGAACGCTTATTTACTAGAATAATAAACTACCGAAGTTAAACGATTTCAGATTAAAATAATTTATAAATAACACATGAATATTAATTCATAAAACATGGTTTATATCCTATAAATTTGTAGAATTTCTAAATGAGTTATACAGGTGTACACTTACCGTTACATTCAGAACTGAAAGTTCGAATTCTTTGTTGATTTATTTCCATAAATAAAGGCGCAATCTTCAAAAAATCATTACCTACATCTAAATCACCATGTTATTAAATCACTATGACAAAACTATAACCAAATTGTTTTTTAATTATAAAATAAAATAACGTTTATAATACCAAATCGCATACAATCGAACAGCGCAAATGCAAACATTAGTCCTCAATGATTCACCCATTTTTTTCCGGTGGCAACGAATAAGCAGGACCGGTTGCTAATAACGACGGCCCCGGATAAATGCGTTAAAATTGTGGCGTAATTTTTACGTATATTAAAGCATTTGATGTCATAGATCCTCACTTGCGAATTGAAATTCCAATATCTTATTTAAAAACTCCATTGGTTGAAAAAAATCTTTTTTCTGATCATTTTTGTGGCGATGCAACAAAATTATATCTCGTGCCATGATTAATTAATGTAATGCTGAAAACTCTCCGCGTTGATGCTGTTAAATTTTAAACTTTAGATTGCATTAAAATTCGTAAAATATCACCTAATTTACATAATTTTTTCGTTTTTATTTTAAAAGAGGGAGAAAAGAATGTTTCACGTTCTGTCAAAATATTAAAAAGTTATGACGGATAGAATTCAAGCTGCGACAGTTTTAAAATTATTTTACGAAAAATTCGTCAAATCAGACATTTAGTATAAAAATTCCTAAAAATCAGTAAATTATGTTACGTATTCAGAACAAATTGTTTTTAAAAGAAAAATTTCTCCTCTATTCGATTATACAAATGCCGTTTTGCTGCAAGAGTAATTTCCGCCGTTACTACGAATTAGGTGAGAAAAAATGCAAAACATCGCATAAAACATGAAAAAAAAAAATTCTAGGTCGAATTTTGAAAAAATCGCTTCGAGGTGCACAACTACATGTTTAGATCTTCCCGAGTACCAAATTCGGTGTCTCTAGGTATAGCCGTTTGTCCGTAATACCGCCGACAGATACACACACACACACAGACCCACACACACAGACATCTTCTTCTCTACTTATTATAAAAGAAGTCTGTGGGTGTGTCTCTGTGTGTGTGTGTGTCTGTCGGCAGCGTTACGGACAAACGGCTATACCTAGAGACACCGAATTTGGTACTCGGGAAGATGTAAATATGTAGTTGTGCACCTCGAAGCGATTTTTTCAAAATTCGACCTAGAATTTTTTTTATTTTATGTTTTATGCGATTTTTCGCGTTTTTCTCACCTAATTCGTAATAACGGCGGAAATTACGCTCACAGCAAAACAGCATTTGTATCATCGGATAGAGGAGAAAATTTTCTTTTAAAAACAGTTTGTTCTGAATACGTAACATAATTTACCGATTTTTAGGAATTTTTTTACTAAGCATCTGTTTTGGCGAATTTTTCGTAAAATAATTTTAAAACTGTCGCATCTTGAATTCTATCCGTCATAACTTTTTGATACTTTGACAAATCGTGAAACATTTTTTTCTCCCTCTTTTAAAATGAAAACAAAAAAGTTATGTCAATTAGATGATTTTTTACGAATTTTAATGCAACCGAATGTTTAGAATTTAATAGCATCAACGCGATCTTACGCCATTCATTACATTGCGATCATGGCACGAGAATTTATGTTGGGTTGCTGCCACAAAAAGAATTAGAAAAAAGGTTTTTTTTCAACCAATGGAGTTTTTAAGATGGGATATCGGAATTTCAATTCGCAAGTGAGGATCTATGACGTCAAATGCTTTAAGATACGTAAATATTACGCCACAATTTTAACTCATTTATTCCCGATCTTTTTTCAACACAGGGAAACGATATTTTGATTAAAATTTACTGTAGAAATAAACGAAATAAACTAAGAAATTCACGATTACTATTATTAGAAGTGGTATTTTAATACGTTGCTTATTTTAAAAAAACTGAAATGTCTTAACGCGCATAAAAATGTTCATTTTAAAAGTTACAAAGTTCGTTTTAAAGCGCGATATATTAAAACTTTTCTATTTACTTTTTACTTCCTTGTACGTAGTATAAGGAAGTAATGTGATCCCGAAAAATTTTGGGGGCCAAATTTCGACAAAAAAACCGATTTTGACTACCTCAAATTTTAATTTTAAAATTTTTTTTGATGCATCTCATCGTAGGCTAGCATGCACGATCATATTAACGCGTCTGCAACTCATTTTGACCAGCGGCGAGTCTACTGTGGCCAGTTTTTTCCATGCCGTCTGTACGTACGTACGTATGTATGTAACTCGCATATCTCAAAAACTATTGGTCGTAGAATGTTGAGATTTGATATTTAGGATTGTTCTATGATCTAGTTGTGCACCTCCCCTTTTGGTGGCAATCGAATGGATAGTTTATGTACAGGACCGCCCAAAAGATTCGAAATACATTGTGCTCTATGGGCCGAAATTCATTAAACTCGCCTAACTCAAAAGCTATTAGGCGTAGAATATCGAAACTTCATATTTTGGATAGTTGTAACATCTAGTTGTGCACCTCCCCTTTTGGTTCCATTCGACTGGATAGTTTATCTACAGGACTGCCCAAAAGATTCGAAATACATTACGCTCAATGGGCCGAAACTCAGTAAACTCGCATATCTCAAAAACTATTAGGCGTAGAATGTTGAAACTTTATATTTAGGATTGTTGTAACATCTAGTTGTGCACCTCCCCTTTCGATTCCATTCGACTGGATAGTTTATCTACAGAACCGCCCAAAAGATTCGAAATACATTACGCTCTATGGGCCGAAATTCATCAAAGCGTTTTTTAGAGGTATTGGGCTATTTCAAACGACTCAAAAGTGATGTATGCTGTAAAGAGTTAGAAAATGAATTTCTCCATTAAAAAAAGTGTCTTTATCATTTATAGTTCTGCTACAGGAACACTCAAAAGATTTCCAATACATTACGGTCAATGGCAATTTTAGGGGCATTCATCCATTTCAAGCACAATACCGTCCTACCACATAAGTTAGGTGATGGTCCGACCACGGTCACGTGCCTCCCTCAAGAACTATGCCAAAAGTCGCCAAGCTTGGCGACTTTTGGTGTACGTGTGTGCATATTTAACTCTCAAATCTCAAAAACTATTATGAAATTTCATATGTAAGAATGTTGTAACATCTAGTTGTGCATCTCGATTTTTGGTTCCAATCTACTGGAGAGTTTATTTACATGACCACCGAAAAGAATTTTAGTACTTTAATTTCTATGGACATCTTCAATATAATACAACTGTAGACAGTCATTGTTTGGTACATGCCCAAAATCTCGCCGTCTGTCCTCGACCTTGGCGAGTTTTGGCGAAATATCGCCAAATTTGGCGATAGTCAGTCATTTGGTCCATGCCCAAAGTATCGCCATTTGTCATGGTTCTTGGCGAGTTTTGGCGAAATGTCGCCAAATTTGGCGATAATCTGTCAATGTTTGGTTCATGCTTAAAATCTCGCCAAATGTCGTCGACATTAACGAGTTTCGCCGAAATATCGCCAAATTTGGCGCCAAAATATAACTCTAAAACTTTAACCCGTAGATTTTGTAACTTTTGTATTTAGAACAATTGTAATATCTAACTGTTTTCCATATCTTTTTTGACAGCAATCGACTGAGAATTTATTTACAGGGTGAGCCAAATGACTTAAATACATTGAGGTGTATGGATGCATTCAATTCATTGAAAGTCTGTGGTCAATGACTACTTTGGCTATCCCCAAAATCTCGCAGACTATCTCAAGT
The DNA here is from genome assembly GCA_038373885.1 of Cheiracanthium punctorium. Taxonomy (NCBI): domain Eukaryota; kingdom Metazoa; phylum Arthropoda; class Arachnida; order Araneae; family Cheiracanthiidae; genus Cheiracanthium; species Cheiracanthium punctorium. The sequence continues at coordinate 8,550 of JAWZYV010017822.1, read as the reverse complement.
TTGTCGGCTTTTGGTGAAATATCGCGAAATAAAGTGTCAGAAGGAAATCTTTCAAATTGAACTCAGCTTGGCGATATCGAAATATTTTGCTAGAAATCGCTAAACCTTACTATTATTGATATTTTATTTCTTTCAAACAAATAAGTTTAGAGGAAGTGCGTCGAAAATATTTTTGATCTAATGGACGTGCAAGGAAGTCATGTGTTGGACACATCAGATTTTTTTATTTTTACCCTCCGCTAAAGAGGGTAATAGTTTTTGGCAGACGAAAAAAGGTCGTGGATGATAATTGATAGTAGTAAATAAAGTAAGCATATGCACTTTTGAAATTCGCATCATATGGATCAATAAAATACATGAAAAATCTTTATTGTTTTAGTGTATACGCAAAAATACATTTAGCTTTACGTTAGTTACAAAAGGATGAAGTAATAAATTCGAGCAATTTTTCACAAAAGATTTACGAATAGTTTTGTATTAATAACTATGAATTAAAAGTAATTAAATTATTTACGTATATTCCATCAAGGTGTTTGCGGGGATGGCAACGAAGATTCTTTTCCTCTTTTTCTTTCGCTGGTTGCCAGGACGATAGTTTAGAATAAAAATAACTTTTTTGTTCTAAACAAATTTATGTAGCTGAAAGGTGTAATATATCTAGACAAAAAAAGGTCGTGGATGATAATTGATAGTAGTAAATAAAGTAAGCTATTAACCGTGATTGATTGAGACTATGGTGCTTTCTCAAGAGACTAAAGACCAAATCATATCGCTTTATTTTTCTGACACACCACTCACGCAGTGTGAAATAGCTCATAGGCTTGGTATTTCACGCTCTACTGTTCAGTATTACATCGTTAAATATCAGAAGAATATACCCGGGACTGTTGTTCAAGGCCGCGCTGGCCGTCCTCGCCAGTTGTCTAATCCGGAAGAAAGTCATCGTGAAATTAACCGTCTATTTATGCAAAGAAAAAGGGAAGATCCAGATTTTCGTGCTCAAGAAGCGGAATCCAAATCCAGAAGACAAGACAGAAAACGTTTACGACTCTGTCTAGATATACCATCGAAAAGACCAAGAACAGATACTGATCTAAATGTAAGGTGTGAAGAACTAGAATTTCGTAAATTAGCTGAGAAATTTTTCGAAGCTGTTGCTGATGGTCCAATCCACCAATGCTATTGTTGTGATCGACTGTGGTTCAAAAAGTCAATAAGAACCCTTTCCAAAACAACTTTACTGTCCAAAGGAGCGACAACGGACTTTATAAAACTATTCTTTTACAAAGATATCGGTGATATTGGCAAATTTTGCAGAACATGTTACGATTGTTTGATTAAATTGACAATACCACAATTAGCTATAAGCAATGGCTTCGAATTCCCCGAAATACCGGATTGTTTAAAATACTTGACACCACTGGAAGAACGGTTGGTTTCTCCCCGTTTGATTTACATGCAAATACATCCTGTACATGGCTGCCAATACAAATTAAAAGGTTCTGTCAAAAAACCTCTTTAGCGGAGGGGAAACTAATTTCAGCTGAAGGCTGAATATTTTATTAGCTCTTGGTTGGTTGGTTGGAGTTTATGGTTTTTGGCATTTAATTATGGCACAGGCTTTGCCTAACATATGCATACATGTTGTGAGTATAGTTTTATTTTAACGTTGAATTACGTTCCTTCATAGCGGTCCTGCATAAAGCAAAGTTTTAATGATACCGTTTGAAAACTAATATGCGAAATATCGAAATCAACTCCCTCAACCAACCGGGGTATCCTTTGCGGCAGTTAAACAGTGACGTCATAAATTTAAAAAATGGGTGAAATTTGTAAACTCTGCAACTCTAACGCCCTGTTACAACTGAAGCGGGAATAAGTAGTTCTTCGAGATTACACAGTTTGATGTTTTTCAGGAGACAGGACTATGGAGGATATATAAGATATCGCTATATTAGATAAATGGATATATAAAATGGCACCCCTTGGATATTTTCTCTCCAAGTTAAGATGAAATGGTTTGCGGCGCTAAATATGCTAATCTTATAAAACTATGCATAAATTAAATATATATGGAGAGTTTCCTTAATGGCAACCATTATGTGAAATGATCATTATTTATGCTAATGCTTAGATTGCAAAGAATCGCCATAGAATCAAAAGATCCCATTGGGGCCAAATAATCTAAGCTGTTTAAGCCAGCTTTGAAGAGGGAGAAGCTAAGATAGATAGATAGTATAAATGTACGTAATAGGTAGTATTATTAGATTTGTAAGGGTAATATGAACAAATCACGATATAGCATGCTAATAAATATTTCATGAAATTAAAGGTGTTTATCCTTTTTCAACGGTTGTCTTACAACCAACTAAACGAAAAGTAATTCTAATTTGCATTAATATATCCCGCAGTAATTTCAACAGAAGAGACTACTTGAACTTTAAAAAAAAATGAAATTCTGTTTTGTCACATGCAGGTATATGATTTTAGTAAAATAATCGCTTCTTCCCGTATGAAGAGCGGGTGCGCAGCTATTTTAAAAACATCTCTTGAAAATAGCATAAATGAATTCAGAAGACCTCAAAACGTGTAAATACACCAAAATCTCGAAGTCGAATTTTTTCATGATTATAATACTTTCCTTACATGGTACATGTTCGGAAAGAAATAAACGGTTGTCCATTTCATGTAGTGTCTTAGGTATTTAATGCTACAACTTTGAACCTAAAAACGGTATGATCTGAAACGGGAAGACATTTTGAAAGCCAGGAGTTCCCTGCAAAGCATTAAGCTTTCCCCTTTTTTGATAGTGAATGACACTGGCGTAGTTTTTTGAGTCATTATACTGCAATGATGCCAAGTTAGTACTCATGACGCAAACTTTACGTCAAGAGTCAAATGTTTTTTTTTTTTTTTTTTTTTTTTAAGATTCCACATCACGAATAAATTCGAATTACACATGTAAGGAAAATTTTCGTTTCCTACCGTGCGAAGAACGGGCACGCAGCTAGTTTATAATAAGTAGAGAGAAGAGATTAATTAAACTACTGAATGTAAAAATTTGAAATTTAGCACAGCAGTGTAAGCTGTGTAATGTTGCTTTCTGCATCTATTTCCATCGAAATTTGGCTTGGTCGCTATTGATAATTTTTTTAATATTAATTTAATAATTCATAATTCATATTAATATTTTATAAAAAATTATAATAATAGTAAATTATGTTTGGGTCGTTTAGTTCTAATAGTGCGAATAAAAATGAGCTTCTTAGTATCAATATCATATTAGATATGAATGAAAGTATGAAAAAATATTTTTACATAAGGGGTGGGGGATTTTGGAAGCTCATAACTCACTCATTTTCAGTTCAAATGTATTAGAAATTGGTATCCGGGGTTGAACTGAGCTAATTTTTTGATATACATGAAGTGAAATCGAGAGGTTGCTATTAAAAAGGAAAAAAAAAGGAAAAAGGAAAAAAAAAAAAAAAAAAAAAAAAAGATGGTACGAATTTTAATATGGAGATGGACCCTTTTGGAATTTTCATGTATAGTAAATTAAAGTGTACGTCATTCGTAAACGATTGATATATGTAACTTTGCTGTACTACGAACGACGGCTGAATAAAGTACAAGTGGTTTTTTTTTTTTTTTTTTTTTTTTCCGCAGCTGTACATTTTGCGCCTTTGGCCATGAGGACGCGATGTCAGTTTCTTCTAGGAATGTCCCAGTTGTGAATAAGTGCTTTCAGACGATTTTTTTTTTTTTTTTTTTGCTAACAACATTGTTTGCAAATCTTCGCCAAATTTTGAATACCAGGATCTATATTATTCCAATGCAATAATTTTTAGTGGGAGCCTTCATTTTTATGATATCAACATGAGTAGAAAATAATTTTTGTAGACTATCTGGTACAGCCCCGGAAACAAAATAGCATCTTGAGGTGTGAGTTCAGAATAGGGCTAGGCGAAATTACACTTTTGCACCGATTTTCGAAATCGATGAAGGCCTAGTGCGGAAAAGTTTTCCCTTGTGTTGATAACCGTGTAATTTTTTACGTATTTATTTATTTTGATTTTGATTTAATTTAATTTAATTTTGTTTTAATAGGACAATATATTCCTGGGGTGCCGGCGCCTTTAAAATCGGGAATTTGGGCCAAAATAGACATCCCCCCCCCCCGGAAAGCACAATTTTTGCGAATTTTCGAAATCGATATCAGCCGAATCCGGAAAAGTTGTTTCTTGAGCAGGTTAAAAAACTGTTGATTTTTTTTTAATTGGACAATATCTTTAGGTGACGCTGGCACCTTTGAAATCGGGTATTTTAGCTAAAACAGACTTTTTGCCCGAAAATAAAATTTACCGGATTTTGGAAAATCAATAACAGCCGTGAGGTAAAACTGCTCCTTATCTTTAGTTTTGAGTGTATCATGTAAAGAACGTTTCCGCACTTGTCTAATGTCGATTTCGAAAATTCGCAAAAATTGTGTTTTCGGGGGGAAATGTCAGTTCTGGCTCATTTTCCCGATTTTAAAGGCGCCGACGCCGACTGAAGATATTGTCCGATATCAAAATAAATAAATAAATAAATAAATAAATATTACACAGTTATTAACCAACCCAAGAGACAACTTTTCCGCACTAGGCTCTCATCGAAATGCAAAAAGGCATTTTCGGACCTCCCTAGATCCAAATCTATTAAAAATATTTTCTTCAAGATGAAAGGTCTTTTAGATCTAGAGTGATTCATTTTTGTATCATTGGATCCACCACATAGCTATTAAAAATATCTTCAATTTTTAGAATAGGATATATCTAGCGTCATGAGTTACCTATTTACAGTGACTGTTAGCCCATGTTTGCTCCGTCCCGTCTCATCAAGTTTGGAAGTATACACACTTAAATCTACTGAGTAAAATAATAATCAAACGGAGTATATTTTTACTCAATTTTTGACTTCAAACAGCCATTCTCCCGATTGAGTAAAATTTGCTCCATTAATCGACAAAAATCAATGGAGCGAAAATTTCTCAATTTTTGAGCATTATACAACAGCTCCATTTAGGCTAAATAATAATCAAAAAAGAGGAGTGTCTGCCCTTTTTTGATTAATATAACTGTACTCAATTATGATTATTATTTAAGCTAGAAAAAGGGTGTTTTATGAAAATTTGCTGTTTTTGATTAATATATTGACTTATTCGTTTTCTTCATTTTTTATTACCAGAGCTGTAATCTATGATTGTAAACCCGAGAAAATAAATTTTAAATCAAGGCAAATACATTACATATATCTTAATATACTATAAAAAAGTATTTTTTTTTAATAAATAGAATATAATTTCACTATAGTCTCTAGTTATAAAACGAATTCACAGTACAGTCAGAATACAGAAATGCAATCATGGTTAAACCAGCTGTGAGATTTAATTAAAGCAGCAACCAAATTTATTTACATGAAAAAGGTAAAATAGTACTTACTCACTTCACTGAAGATATCATAACTTCATTTGTACAACAGCGACGAGATTTTTATAAAGCAATTGTAAGAAACTATGTTCATTAAAACAAAATTTTTACCGAAAGCATCCTCTCCACGATTAGGTTGAATTTATTTCACAACTCTGAATATGAAAAAGATGCATTTGGTATTCGGATATAACATAAAATTATCACCCGTGAATACATCGAGAAGTAATCACCCACAGCAAAAGGACGTAAGTAAAGTACATCCGGTATCCTCTTTAGAAACTCTTTTAATTCATATTTTTAATAACAACATGTTTGTTCCTCGATGCCCGCCGCAAGCCACGATTCCCGCGTTGTGACTAGTACCGTTTTCCGTTGAAGAGCGTTGGTCACGTGATAGTGATAAGATATCTTTTCGTGGGGGAGAGACAGAATTCTCAAATAGACAAGATTTTGGTGAAAATGGAGTTAAATAGAAACTAGCGAATGGGGGAGATTACAAATTATTGTCTTTAAGGAGTATTTTTCGGAAATTTTTAGCGTAAAAGGGTTTAAATCAGCCGATAAGAAATTTAATCAATAAAGGAGTGTTGGTTTTAATCAATAGATTTAAGCGTGTAATGAGTGGCTTACATCATGAAGAGTAATCAAAGTTTTTGATGATATTATTTGATTCTAACTCAGCAAGTTCTTTGTCAGTTTGCTCTTTTAAAGCTTAAGGTGCAGGACTTAGCTTTTGAAAACCAGGCTTTGCATCGTTTCGTAATTTTAACGTGCACCTATAATTTGGCATTTGACTTAGATTTCATTGAAACATTAGAATATTTCCCCCTTATAACTGTGATAGAATTATGTATGTATACCAAGCGCATAAAAAAGTCTGTTCTCTTTCGAGCTATCGAGGAAGAAAAGATGGTTCAGGAATCTTCACAGTTTTGACTATGTGGCATCTTTGGCAGGAGCAGGAAGTAGGTTCGAAAAATTTTCAGTGATAGAGCAAATGCGTTGTTTTTAGTTACGATTATAGTTGCAGGACTCTTTGAAAGTTAACCTAGAGAAATTAGAAGTTTAGCTACGGGCCTAGGCTTAAACCGAACTTCTTTTCTTTATTTCCAACTTTTTATTTTTAATTGATTTTTATGTGTGAATACTTTTGACAATAATAATAAGCATTATTATAAAAAAAAAAACGCCACCTCCCCGATAAAAGATTTATCAATTTTCATAAGTCATGTTGCAATCCAATTTCCGAATTCTCAGCCATTCCCGAAAAAAAAAATTCTTGTTAAACGCTAGTGAACACTGCCCTAGCCTAGAGTAATCGAAAAGTAGCTACAGCCTCTACAGGAAACTTTTTGTATATGTTTTGAGATAATGTTTGATTAAGTTTGATTTTCCGTCTTTCTGTCTGTAAATAATGTCCGATTTTTATCGTAAGGTGGTATAAAATATTTTCCTGAATGCTGTACGTAGACAGTGGACACTCGTTAATTCGATTATCCCCCCCCCCGCCTCCCTAAATTTATAATTTTGCTAAAAAGTAATAATGATGAGGTCTTTTTCTGAAAAATGCAGCCTTTCCACCGTTTGGTCCCCCTCCGAAATTCTTGGACACTCCCCAAATTTTTTTCTGGGTACGGCCCTGCATTGTGGCAACGCTACGCTAGGGAGATTTGCCAAAGATGGGGGTGCCTTGGTAGGAGGACTTTCAAAGGGGTTCTAACGCGTACTGAAGTTACATCTGGAGAAAACCTACCAAAACTCCAAATCGTTAGATCGACAGACGCGCGATGGACCCCGAACCCGGGACTTTCACACTTCGGCCGTCTACCGTTTTCAGTGACTTAACCACTGTGCCATGGTGAGGCTCGGTTAATTGGAACTAATCCAAACACCCTTAATGACTTGAATTGGAATTAATATTTAAAATATCTCTATTAATTCGAACTAAATTGTTATCTCCCTCTCTCACTTCGGTTAATTCGAAAACTAAAAATTCAGCTACTATTTTTCTTCGTTTAACGGACCAAATACCTGCTTTATCTTTCAAAACCGTCTGTATTACTTTTCTGTGTAAAGAGGTTCATGTCTGCCTGTTGCATTTCCACTAAGCATTAGTGGCTGTTGTCCTACTGTCCGCTTCTTAAGTGCTTAACGTACAAAGCTCCCTGGTCTTAGCAGTTTCCTTGGATAACCTTTCATGAATGGATCGGGGTAGGGGGAGAATCACTTGCTCACGTGCTATTGATTTCCTTAAAAATTTAGAAAAACCAGTCTTCACTACAGATTCCAGGGAGAATATGAATTGAAATGCTTAGTTCAAATCGAGGAACTCTCTGAAAAATCAAGGCATCTCTCTATTCTAAAAAAAAGTAAAGGCCGCTGGCGCTGTCAGAGCCTGTTGACCTATCTCCTCCTAAACCGTGGGGATTTGAGTTTCGACTAAGGTGCCCACAGATTCGAAAAATTCCGAGGAACCTGATAAGGTGACTTAAATTTCGAAAATCGAATTATTTTAGAAGATATTAATAAAAAACTGAAAAAATAAACAGAATGGTTGCCAGATTTGGCATAAAATTATTCATTCCTTTGCAACAAAGCGTTTCCAAGTATGTAGTAATAAACCAGGCGCGCACACAGGATTTTTGGCTGGGGGGGGTCCAACTTTTACGGTTTGGAGGGGTACAGCTTTTAGGGATGTTCCAGATTGACAAAAATCAGTGATGAAAGACCTTGTCTTCATTAGATGGAATTCATCAAAACTCGTCCCATCCAGTTCCCTAAGAATACACTACACAATACAATAGGAAGCAAAATAATAGTTGTACAGTTTTGAGAACACAAGATGGTGTTTTTTGTTCGCTTTCAGTTCGTTTTTGAAAAGTTGAGGAAAACGAGAAAAAAATTTCTTTTTTTATTTATTAGAACTGAAACTATTGCTACCTTTTTTTGGAATCATTTTATTTACTATAGATATAGGGTAATAATCAATCGAAGCCGATGGGGGGGGGGTCCAGACCCCTGGACCCCCCCCTTGTGTGCGCCACTGTAATAAACAAAACTAAACACCCATTTTACATTT